>JBAMJV010001745.1:0-47068 GCA_037951105.1 Echinarachnius parma
GTTGCATCAAGAACATGAAATCTCCTTGATAATAAAAAAAATATTAGTGATTTGAATAAACATTCTATGCCTTTTAAAAAGGACTTTTACAGAAAAAAATCAAAGAAACTAATGGCTTTCCATACTTTTTAAGTCCAACTTAAAGTTCAACTTAGGATCATTGTGAAACACCCCGAATAATTACGTTGTTATAACAGTCATTTCCTTATACAGTGGAACCTCGGTATAAAGAGCTCTGATATAACACATCTTAGAACAAGATAATTTTCTTGGCCCCAGAGTCTCATTGTAAAGAGTTTCCACTGTATCAGGGCAAGAAAACATGAGAATGTGAACAGCTTGGACCAGCAATTCACCTTGTTATATGAGAGAGTTTTGTAAGATCAGATCTCTTTATAACGAGGTTCCACTGTATTGCCTTGTTATAAAAATGGTTTTGTTATATCAGAGCTCTACATAACGAGGTTCCACTGTATTACCTTGTTATAAGAGGGTTTTGTTATATCAGAGCTCTTTATAACGAGGTTCCACTGTATTACCTTGTTATAAGAGGGTTTTGTTATATCAGAGCTCTTTATAACAAGGTTCCACTGTATTACCTTGTTATAAGAGGGTTTTGTTATATCAGAGCTCTACATAACGAGGTTCCACTGTATTACCTTGTTATAAGAGGGTTTTGTTATATCAGAGCTCTTTATAACGAGGTTCCACTGTATTACCTTGTTATAAGAGGGTTTTGTTATATCAGAGCTCTTTATAACAAGGTTCCACTGTATTACCTTGTTATAAGAGGGTTTTGTTATATCAGAGCTCTACATAATGAGGTTCCACTGTATTACCTTGTTATAAGAGGGTTTTGTTATATCAGAGCTCTTTATAACGAGGTTCCACTGTATTACCTTGTTATAAGAGGGGTTTGTTATATCAGAGCTCTTTATAACGAGGTTCCACTGTATTACCTTGTTATAAGAGGGTTTTGTTATATCAGAGCTCTACATAACGAGGTTCCACTGTACCAGTTTTAAATACTGCCATATCTACACACGTCACAAACACACACAATGTAATGCCAATATTTCACTTGCAGACACTTCAGTCACACACCTACGTTTACCATCATTATAAGTCAACAAATTAGTCCTACATGCAATGCCTCTACATAACCTCAGAGGGTCAGTGGAATTGTAATATGTTTAGGTAGAATTTTGTTTGTGCGACATGGAACAAATCGTTTGCCCTGGTGTGTAAAATTGTAAGTATAGCTACATTTTCTTGCGAGACAGAACATTCTAAAAATTTGTCCCATTTTTCTTCGTTAGCACTGTAGCCCATTTCATAAAACTGTTTTTGTAAAATTATTGTAACTACCATGGCAACAGCTGTAATGCTCCATGCTGATAGGCGGTTGACGAAATAGTTACAAATAATTGGACACTTACAATTGCAAATGTTTTATGAACAGGGCACAGGTGTAGATTTGTAAATGGTATTTCTATTTGTGTGTGCGCGCGTGTGGGGATGGGATATTTTATTCATTCAGCCCCTCCCCCCTCCCGAACACAAGACATTTCTGCAGATCTACAAGTTTGTTTGGGAGCCCAAGATTTAGGTTTCGTACACTCAAAATTTTAAAACTAGTTTTTACTCTCCCCGACTGGGTCACAAGGTAGACAGGATAATTTTGAGCATTGCCATGCATGGGATATCAGTTTATGTTCTTAAAATGTATTTTCTTTTGTTTACATGCTCTATCAAGATTAGGATTCAACTATTGACATCACAGATTATGTCATTTGTTTGTATAGTGGAACCTCGTTATAAAGAGCTCTGATATTACAAAACCCTCTAATAACAAATTGATCTTGCTGTTCCAAACTCTTTATACGTGTATTCCGTTGCTTTTGTATCCTGATATACCAAGCTAGTTTTCATGGTACTCTTCATAACGAGGTTCAATTGTAAATGGCACTCCCATTGGTTACATAAATCAAGACACCACACATACAACAGGTACTATGCACACAATATGGAGTACCCACAGAGCGACGAGAGTTATTCATCGTCAAGGGCAATGGTTCTGAACTATGTCAGGCAAGACACAAATTTGACCCTTCCAACCGACTACCAAAAGCCTGAATCAAAGGACAAGTTGTACAGAACCATTACTATGTACAGTGGAACTTCTTTATAACGAGCCGTTATAAACAAGGTAATTTGACAGGCCATGTGGCCCCTTTCATAAAACTCTTGCAATTGTTAGTGTCCAATTATTGTAACTGCTGCAAATTGCAATGCACGAAGCTGATTGGTTGTTGACCGGCTAGTTACAATAATTGAACACTTCTAACAATTGCAAGAGTTTTATCATTATGAAAGGGCCCACATTGTTCTATGTATTTTAAGCCCTGTTAAAAGGTGATATCTTATAATTATAAGATGGTAACTTCAATGTGCCCAAGGTGCTCGTTATAATGAGGTTTCACTGTACTAACAATACTTTGGTACTCCAATACAAATCAGAAAGGACGAAATAGACAAGAGTTTGCTTTGCCATAATCAATAACTGCCTATTTTCACATAAGGCTATTTATTGATGATATGCACGATCTAGTTGGAGACTTTTGCAACATTTATCTCATTGATTTTTGTTTTGCAGTTTGTTGAGTTTGTTTCATGATTTTTGAACTTGGGGAAAGTCCAGTTGAAACCGGAAATTTCCAGCTGCAACCAGAGATGTCCACTTGGGAGGCAGATAAATCCGGTATTATCCAGTGATGACCAGTTAGAACCAGCGAGTTCCAGTTGGAATGAGCAGGGATGGACAATGGGCAGGATGAGATGGACATCCACTCTAGTCGAACAGACCTGTAGCATGTAAAGAGGAAACCAAACAAATGGTTAAAGGGGACCACCAGGCAAAGAACAACACATTATTATATGTTTTAGTACCGTGATATCAAATAGATACCCAACATTTTGCAAAGGGTTGTGTAATTCATAAACAAAGCAATTAATTTCCACCACTTACGGAACCACTACTATTTCCTGGTTCCATACGGGCCAACCATTTGCGAGTGCGCCAATGCTATTCACGCATACGTTTGTAGACAATAGATTCCCGGGCGATTTGTTCGCTCTGCACGCATTAGTAGCCACAATTCAGAGGTGATGCGTTTTCCAATTTTTTTCTTTTTTTCTGGAAACATATTTTTGTGAACTTATTGATGGAATGGAATACTAAAGATGTTACCTTTCTTTAATAAGAATATTATTTTTGGGTGGTGGTACCCTTTAACATCTCCCAAATATCAACATACCTTGAATGACAAGAGCTTTTTATTTTTGTTTGAAATGTTGGCTTACTGAGGAAAATGAATTTTGAGTTGTAACATTTTTGCAAGTTTACTTTACTACATTTCCTTACTAGGACAACTAAAAACAGGTGGCAACTAGTATTCCATGACTTAAAGGACAATGAAATCCAGACAAATTGTTGTATGCACTATAAGACATTATATATAATGAATAGTCTCTGAAAATTTGAGCACAATCGGTCAAGAAATAAGAAAACTATGGCTCTTTGAAAACAGCCATGTATTTCTTTGAGTGACTCAAATTGGCAACGCACTCTGGCAAAGTTGTGGACAACTCCCCATACATTTTGTACACAAAATTTCAGTTTTGTTCAATTTTCTCAAAATGTATGTTTACCCTTCGTTCGAGTTCAACATATGTTTTGTAGAATGCTTTTATACATAACATATCATGAGTTGGGGGAATGAAAAATGTGACTATGAAGAAAACTGTAAAAATGGGAACATTTGTGTACAAAACATATGGGGAGTTGTCCACACACTTATCAGAGCGCGTTGCCAATTTGAGTTCCCCATAGGAATAAATGGACATCTTCAAAGAGCCGTAGTTTTCTTGTTTCTTACCCGATTATGCTCTAACTTTCAGAGATTATTCTTCTTAATCTCTTCAGGACTATGAAAGCAACATTTTGCTTGGGTTTCATTGCCCTTTAATGAGGCTTACAACCCACAATTTGATACGGAATTTCACTCAAAACATTATACCGTAATTTTCTTGCATTTTACCAATATAATCCTATCAAAATTAAAACATTTCTCAGAACAACTTTGGTCAAGATTACTTGTTCTGTTCTGACAACAAACCTAATATTGTACTCGCCCTCCACTGATTTCACTTGCCATGACCCAGCTGGCAAGGGGCGTTGATATGTGAATTTATGGGAATACGTCAAATAAGCGCTTTGTATCATTTTGTTGTTGCAAAGTGCTATATAAATTTTAGTTATTATTATTATGATTAAACCTGTACATAGTGACCACCCAAGTGAGGCAAACAAAAGTGGCCACTGCCGACAGGTGACATCTAAAGACTGGTTCCAAAACATTGTTTTTCTCTGCAGGGGGTCACATTTCGTGGCCACTATAAGCAGGTTAGACTGAATTCCTTGTCCATCTAGACTAAAGACCAAGCGCTTATCTGAGGATACAAAAGCATGCTTGTGCCTTTAAACTTCCACTTACCGAATCCCATGTCGTCATCGGATTCCTCCTCCGACTCTTCCTTCTTGGCAGCTGGGGTCTCTGTAACAAAAATAAAAACAAGAGTAAGTTTATATTCATTCTCAAAAGAAAATAGCATTTTTTGACACACAAATTAAGTACTTTCTGCGAAAAAGTTCTCTTTTCAAAACTGTCTTTATGTTGCAAAAATAAATTGGCTTTCAGCATTGTGCTCGATTCCCATCTAAGTTAGAGGTTAGTTCGTTTCCAAATGAAAGCTTATTTCCAAAAGGGACTATATCCACTTTTTAAATTTTGGAGAAACTCCGGTTTCTTTGTCCACGTGCCTATGGAAATATGAAAATAGAACGTTCCATATTTTGATTTTGATCTCGTAATTCATCCTAAAATTCAAATTTCTAGATAGCTACGTAGCTTATTAACGCGCTGATATCATCAACTCATTTTAAATTTTTTTTTTTACATTGGTCAAGTTCAAAATGAATTAGAACATTACACTGTAAAGCAGACTTATCCATGTGTGACTTTTGTTTAGCATTATGGGAAAATGTTTTTACTAACCAGACTGGGCCAGCAGAAAGAGCTATTTCCTGGCATTCATAAAACTATATAAATGTATTCCAACAGTTTCACAACCTATTGCTTCTTCATCATAACTAGCTTGGTTGTAAAACTCTTTCATTGGAATACTCTTTCCTGGGTGAATCAAAATCTACATCATATTGAATTTCTAGCCACAGGGAAAAAAATATGTATTTATTTTTCGGGGGCTACTTTTCAAGCTTGCCTGTATAACACTCTACAATATGTTATGCATTGAACTAATTTACGGGGGATCTTTTATGATTTTCAGGGGCATTTTTTGGAATTCGGGGTGAATTTGCCCCAAAGTCTCGTGTATTTTGTTCAGTCTACTCACCCTCTGCCTGGGCCTCTCCAGCGGCATCACCACCAGCGGGTGCAGCACCACCACCACCGCCGCCAGAGCCGACGTTGGAGATGAGGGCTCCTACATCGGTGTTGGAAAGAGCCTTGGCGAAGAGTCCTGGCCAGTAAGGCTCGACGTTGACTCCAGCAGCCTTGATCAGGGTGTTGAGCTTGTCAGCCTGTCAGAAAATAAGCAAAATGAGTAAAAATTGTTTTTTTAAATCCTAATGTTTGGAGATGAGGGCTCCTACATCGGTGTTGGAAAGAGCCTTTGCGAAGAGTTCTGGCCAATAAGGCTCCATGTTCACTCCAGCAGCCTTGATCAGGGTGTTGAGCTTGTCAGCCTGTCAGAAAATAAGCAAAATGAGTCAAAATTGTTATTTTAAATCCTAAAACGACACGATTCCATCCCTCGTTTGGAGACGAGGGCTCCTACATCGGTGTTGGAAAGAGCCTTGGCAAAGAGTCCTGGCCAGTAAGGCTCGACGTTGACTCCAGCGGCCTTGATCAGGGTGTTGAGCTTGTCAGCCTGTCAGAAAATAAGCAAAATGAATTTAATACAAAATTTATACTAATGATTACAAGCATGAAATGTGATCATTCTTCCCCTCATTTGGAGGTCTAGGACCCAACGTTGTGATTCTTCCCCTATTTGGAAATCTAGGATCCCACATTAGTTTTTGAAAGAGCCTTGGCGAAGAGTCCAGGCCAGTCCCGGGGGGGCCACTCAACTATATTGCTGTACACACGCGCGACCAAAAAAATGCGTAAAAAGGGTACCTTTTGTCGATCATGGCGCGTCACGCGCGTAACGTGTTTAGGGTGTCAAATAGGCCAAAATCAGAAAAAAGGGTATGTTTGTGGAGTTAACCAAATACGCGTTTAGGGTATCTTTTTCTCCAAACTTGTTTCTTTGAGAGCAATTGACGTAGACCTTGTTTAGGGGTATGTTTTAGGGGTTATACTTGTTTAGGGGGCAAAATTGACAAAAAAGCACGCGAAAATACTTGAATAGGGTATAATTTGACCAATGGATAAAACTTGTTTAGGGTGGGTTTGAAAAACCTGTGGTCACGCGTGTGTACAGCAATATAGTTGAGCGGCCCCCCCGGGAGGCCAGTAGACTAAACGTTGACTCCAGCGGCCTTGATCAGGGTGTTGAGCTTGTCAGCCTGTCAGAAAACGAGCGAAATGAGTCAAAATTGTTAATTAAAAAACCTTAAAACTTGACATGATTCTATCCCATACTTGGAGATCAGGGATCCAATGTGGGTGTCTCTTTACCCTTAGGGCCTTAGGCCAGGCATCCAAATCAAGTTTAGTTTTTGCTTGCCCCAGACAATATTGCAAGTGCTATTGTCAAGCCCTACTTAGGATTTCAAATTATCCTCTTCATTTGATTTTTTTTATTTTCTTCAATCTTTTCTAATCTTTAGTTTACCCCCCTCCCCCCCCCCCCCTTGGGTCCGTCTTTCCATTCTTCCAGTTTCACTCGTGTGATTTCCATTCTTTCCCCGATTCCTCTGATTTCCTCCCCTACTTTACATTCCTTTCTCTTTCTTTCCACCCTCCTTAGTTCCTAGTCCTACTGTCTTTCCTTTTCTAATTTCAACTTTGTCTTCAATTAATAGCTTTCGATGAATTTTGTTTTTTAACCTTATTACCAGCCCCCATTTGATTGAGCGGGGCATCACTGAGAATGAGTCTTCCCATTCACATGCACATTACCACTCCTGCGCATGTCGTAGGCAATGCACAGACAATTTCAATGCATTGCTAGTGGGTATTTTTGATGCAAGCATCGTCTTGGTACTCTGTACGACCTGGAAATTGTACATTGTCAGTCATATACGCATACTGCCCATTTTGAATTGAGACTTTAAATTAGATGCTAGTCTCTCCCCCCCCCCCCCCCCCCCCATTTCACTTTTTTTTTACAGCGTTTAAAAAAGGAAATTTTACCCCCAAAATAAAATTGTTGACCAGTCAATCGGTCATTCACTCTTGTCACTTTTAATAGCATTTATATCCAGCACCCCCCCCCCCCCCCCCCCCCCTCTGAATGCCCCAGTTAAAAAATAGTGAATTACTTCCGACTCCACCATCCAAGGCCAAGCGTCCTTCCCCGCCAATCCTGGCCCCTCTCTCTCTCTCGCAACTCATCAACAATCATAATGATAACGAATACAAACAAGTTGTCATTAACTTGGGTTTATAAAAAGTCAATAATATGCATTTCGTTCACTGTTACAGTTACACACACATTTTTAAACACTACCTTAGTTTTGCACACATCACGACAATCTAACGTAGGTTACACATTGACTCATACATTAGTACATGTGTTAGCTATGCATAAAGAGGCATTCTCACCGTGACAGCAATGTCATCATCGTGAAGGATGAGAGCACTGTGAAGGATGAGAGCACTGTAAACACAGGCCAATTCAGATGTGTTATCTTCCATGGTTTCTTAGATATTCTGGGTTTCGAATCCTCTTGGAAAGAAAGTTGGATTTCAACGAGAAGTGGTACACGTCGCCGGATTTGGCCTTAGCTCGATAAGAGAACGATGCACCTTGTTGCAGATCGTATCGTAAAGACCGATAGGATGGACGACTCCAATAAAGATAGGGGTGTTTGGGATATACCATTAAAATATTGTAAAAATAATAATCATCATTACATAAATAATTTCTATTATAACTTTCATTATAAACAAGATGTTATATTAAGTATCTTTCAATTATTTGAATGTTATATTTCATGAAAAATACAAATGAAATATTGAATTAATCAAAGTGTTTCCTCCTCTAAAATTAATGGTATAGGCCAAAGCGCGCCATCTCTGCAGCTCGCTTTGGACCGACGAGTCGAGTATTTCTATGCCGACGATTCGGGGGAAACTAAAATGATCAAATCGGTCGATGCTATTATGTTCTTCGACGAACGCGCGGTACGTAAGCGCATCCTTATACTAGTACGTACGTGCAATCGATTGCAGTATAGTTCTACTCTTTCCATTATTTTGTGAATATATATATGGTTACACACTGTGTGTATTATAGTACATTGCCATTGGTGTTTCAAAATGGAGGCGTGGAAGTGGAGGAGAAAAACATCAACAATGGAGTCGTTTTTCTCATCAATTCCTTCTAACTTCCTTCAAATAATTGTAATTCTATGTGCCCTTAATCATCTAGTTTCGTCCCAGCTTGTCATAAATGTGAAAAACGATGGCGGTGACCTGGTTGAGGAGACCATAAATTCTGACGTCAAGAAGGATGTTATTTATTTGCAGTTCCAGAAGTTGGATGGTACTCTTGTGAAAATGGTGATTGACTTCAAATCGGTGAGTGACTTTTCTCATTGAACTCTACAAGTGTTTTATGGAGGTAGGGGGGGGGGGGGGGGGGGGGTAGAAAGTACATTTCTAAAAAGACAGAAACAGGAAAATAAGCATTTTAATTTCATTATCGAAATCGTGAAAATTGGATTTTGTCAACAAGAGACAACGTCATGATTGCATTGATCGCATGATATCGAGACTCGGTGACTATAATCATGATAATTATTATATTATAAAAATATAACTTGATCTTTTTATTTAAATTTGTTTAAACATAATTTTTGTATGTATAATTTGTTTAGAAAAGCGCAAACATTTGACCGTTTTCCATTATTTTTAATTTGGTTTCTTAACCAATTTGATTTTGACATAAATCGATGATAGTGACTGTTTATTAATTAATATTTATTTCCAGGACGAAAAATTAAAGAATAACAAGTCAATGTCAATGACATAAATCAATGTATTGACTTGCAAATTACAATGTAGGCTACATGAGATGTACATTTGACCAAATTAGTTCAATGTAAAAATGCCATACTATATGATTTTTTAAATCTTTTAGGAGGTGCGCATATTCAAGACCATCGTTTGGGAGAGGAGGAGAGATTGGAAAGCCAGTATCGCATCATGTGCTTCGTGACCAATTCAGCAAGTCAGAGTTCATCTCTTCAGACGCCATGTCCAAGCTCAGACAGGTACAGTATGAATAATGGGACCACCAAAGCCAAGGGCAAAGGCACAGCAACTTCAGCAAGAGTCAATACAATTCGGGTTCAGAGGGCAGGGGTAAATGGAAGGCAATGTTTCCCACTTAATGGAAACGGATACGTCTATATGGATTTGTTTCAGTTAATGAGAACGCTAAGAAAACCTATTACAATGACAGCGCAAACATAATTATTGCATGTTTTACAGAACATGCAGTGCTGCACATCACCTTGTAATGTAGCTAGAACAGCCTAGAACCGCTAAGAGACTGGGACGCGAGATTGATGGTGCAATATAAATGCTGGGCTATTATTATTATAACCAGAGGACTTTGTCACCCCCAGTGGCGTAGCGACGGGGGGGGGGGGGGGGGGGGACACGTGCCCCCCCCCAAATAATTTTGAAAAAAACAATACAAAACATAAGGGGCATTTTTTGAAAAAACAAAGAAATAAATAAGGTGTGCCCCCCAAATAATTTTGTGTGCCCCCCCCAATCAGTCCGACCACGTTACGCCACTGGTCACCCTGCCTGTACTGGCACGTGACGCGTGGTATACAAAACATTGAGATCATCTGGCCTCGACACTTCCTGGTCTAGCAGACTAGCACCCCCACTCAACAAAAAATACACAGTTAATTTTTAGATCCTTTCACAATCATCCAGGCTCAAAATGGCCCCCCAAATCAACTTCCTTTTGATGTAATTTGACACCCTATGACCATTACCTCCCTAAAGGTAGTATCAATCAGCAACTAAAAGGTGAGGGTCATACCTCAAGGCATGGCGATTGGCATAGCCAGACAGACAAACAGACAGTCAGACAGACAGACAGACAGATAGTATAGATTATTTTTATGTTATTATTATAATATAGAAGATTATTATTACTACCGTACTATTATAACTATTATTATCACTATTATTATTATAACTTCTATCATGAAAATATTATCTTTTTAAAAACTATTTTACTTTAATTTGTCGTCATGCATTCACAGAAAAATCCAGGACGATCAGGAACCCAGAGGAGGACAAAGGAAGTGAGCTTTTGACCTTTGACCTTGGGATCAGTCTTGAGCACTCGTCGAGGATTAGTCCGCACATCAACAGCACGTGTCGGGAGGCCAAGGGAAACATCTACACACGAGAAGTGGACATTAAAGCCTGGTCAAAAGGTATACAGTACATGTCTTTTTATTAACCCGTTGAGGACGAATTGATTTTGGTATAACACTCATTCTCCATAGACTCCAGCCCGAAATATTTCGGGACCAGTCCTCAACAGGTTAAGAATGAATTGTTAGTAAATTCATTGTTCGCATAAAATTTAGTAAAGTAGCATGATCAGCAGTAGAAGAAGTAGAAGTAGTAGTAGTAGTAGTAGTAGCTGTATAAGTTAGTAGTACTTCATAATTTAAATATTGATTATATAGTCCTGAACAAGAATATATATACAAATAGGGTAATAAAAAGTTTAATTTCGGAATTAGTTTTTCTTTTTCATGGCATGTTCTTCATGTTTTGTTTTTAGTTAGACAGTGATTTTAAATTTAATGTTTAAACTTTTCTATATTTTTACTCTCTACAATACAGATCGAGCGCAGGGAGTAATTTCATAGTCCGGTATATTTTATTTGTGATATATATATTCTTCTCTCAATGTTATTTCTTCCTACAGGAAACAGGGCATCCCTTCTCTATCCAAATGGGCCCATACAGCCTAAGGGTATATTTTTAAAAATTCATTTTAAAAAAATTATCATTTTTTGGCTCTATGTTCTTTATATATCAAATGTGTGCTTTGCGTTGACATTTGACCACCATTTGTTATATCAAAAAGTTTGAAGTAGTGTTCTGGTTTGTTATTTCATGAGTTTTCATCCTTCATTAAAAAAAAAAAGAAAAAAAAGAAAAAGCAAATTGCAGCTTTCCCCAACCTTTTACCCTTTCTGCGACTGTAGTTTTCATATCGACATTATAGATATTCATAGGATAAAAATAAATCCATCATAATTGGTTTCTAATATAAATTATTGTAAATATCAAATTTATTTGGAAAAAAATGAAGAAAAAAAATTGCATCCTCCTCAATCCCTTTCCCTATACATGCAAAAGTACTTTAACCCCTAACCTACAATATACATATTTACTTGAACATTATAAATAAATACTTACAGGATCTATACATCCTTTATATAGTATCATTGAAAAAAAGAAGAAAACATTTGAATAAAGAGAATACAGCCTTCCCCATCTCTGCCTATCCCGCTCAGCGAAAAAAATACACGGGGGCAGCGGGCAAATTCGCTCCCGAAATGCCCAAAAGAGCCCCCGATTTTGGATTTTGGGGATTTTTATGCCTCCGCAACGAAGTAGCCGGAGGCATTATGTTTTCGGGTTGTCCGTACGTACGTGCGTCCGTACGTACGTACGTCCGTACGTACGTCCCGTCCTCGTGATCTCAAGAACCGATTGACGGATTTTCACCAAACTTGGGTCATGTATGTATCTTGGGGGGCCAATGATCTGATTAGATTTTGGGGTCATGAGGTCAAAGGTCAAAGGTCACAGAGCTCATTATATATGCAAAAATAGCTCGTGATCGCGTTATCTCAAGAACGGATTGATGGATTCTGACCAAACTTGGTACATGTATGTATCTTGGGGGGCCAATGATCTGATTAGATTTTGGGGTCATGAGGTCAAAGGTCAAAGGTCACAGAGCTCATTATATATGCAAAAATAGCTCGTGATCGCGTTATCTCAAGAACGGATTGATGGATTCTGACCAAACTTGGTACATGTATGTATCTTGGGGGGCCAATGATCTGATTAGATTTTGGGGTCATGAGGTCAAAGGTCAAAGGTCACAGAGTTCATTATATATGCAAAAATAGCTCGTGATCGCGTTATCTCAAGAAGGGATTGACAGATTCTGACCAAACTTGGTACATGTATGTATCTTGGGGGGGGGGGGGGGCAGATGATCTGATTAGATTTTGGGGTCATGAGGTCAAAGGTCAAAGGTCACAGAGCTCATTATATATGCAAAAATAGCTTAAGATTGGAAATCTCAAGAACTGAATATCAGATTTCAATCCAACTTGATACCTGAATGTATAATAGGGAACAATTGTAGTCATTAGATTTTGGGGTCATGAGGGCAAAGGTCAAGGTCACTTATAGCTCATAATTGTGATACATCAAGATCTAAAAGACAGAGTACCATCAAAATTGAGTTGACAGAATTAATTCTGTGTACATGTTGATTTGGGCTTGATATAAATAAATTGCGTAATGGCGGAGGCATCATTTTCGACTGCGCGCAGTCGAAGATCCATCTAGTTTTTTTTTATTTTCTGTTTGGATCGTGATCAAATGCTTATCAAATGATCACTTACAGCATTAGAGCTTAATAGTAACCCCTGAAATACGAAAAATAGCCCAGAAATTTGTAGCCCCCGAAAAGGAGCCCCCGAAATAAAAATATTAATTTTTTTGCTGATCCCGCTAACCCTAAACTACTGGAATGGATTCCCAGGCATTAGCATTCTAAAGACAAAGTTCATTCATGGTTTTATTTCTATGAATAATTGCCCTCATTGATCCCTTGTTTTTTAAATATCAAAACAATTCACATTTGTCCAACATTTTTACTTTAAATTGACAAGCAAATATTGAAGTTCTGTACAATACACATACATGTATGTTCATCATCTATCAACTATCGCAACAAGAAAAAAAAGGTCTTTTGATAAATTTTCTTCGCTCCATCCTCGATTCCTTTCCCGCGCCCGCCTTCCATCAATAAACTTCCCTAAACCACCAGAGACATCCCTACTTCCCACCATGCGTATTTATAGACTATGTTCTGTCTTCAAAATTAAAGTTTTGAACAAATAGTAAAACTTTATTTAAAGTTTGAAGGTTGCAGCTCATGTAGTGTAGATATTTGGTTCATTATGGCAGATCACAACAACAAAAATCAAGCAAAAAACATGAAATATATGTGAGTAATCATATGAAATGTTATCTGCATTCTACAAGCTTTTAGAATTTGAAAAAAATTAGTGTACTAAAACACTTTACATACAGCTTATCCTGTAATACAAAAAATCCCCTCTCCGTAATTCCTGCAAATAATTAAAATGGTTCCTCTAATAAAATATCCTCCTTTCTTAATTTCTGCAAATAATTAAAATGGTTCCTCCAATAAAATGGCCTCTTTTCCTTATTTCTGCAAATAATTAAAATGGTTCCTCTAATAAAATGGCCTCTTTTCCTAATTTATGCAAATAATTAGAATGGTTCCCTTTGTTAATAATAGAGGTGGATGCTAACAAAAATGTGAGATTACAAAAAAAAAAAAAATGCAGCGCTATGCCCGCCCCTCCCCTCCCCCCCCCCCCCCCCCCCCATTTTCCAACTTTGTTCAAAGAAATCCTGCACGCAGCCATCACAAACATTCTGCCGCATTTTTGTTTTGTGTGGTGTTTAAATCACATGTGTGATTAAATTTTCTTTCCAGGTTACGCAGTTGGAAGTAACATGATGTATCTGAGGTTTGATTTTATAAATTTATCATCTTTCAGATGATAATTATTTAAAGGGGTTTATTTCTTTATCCTTTGTTTAATAAATAGCACTGTAGTAAAAGGGTTACCTTTTTTTACTGATCATTTGTTAGAGCAGTTTTAATTCTAAATTGTAGGTATTTTTAACTACTTTCGCTGAAAAGAAATTCCTGCATATCGATTATCAACGCCCTTGGACAACATCACATTTTCCAGTATTAAAATATGTGTTATCTCTTCATGAATCATGTACATTAATTCCATGGTATGCCACAATAATTTGATAATAATAATGTTGTACCTGAACTTTTGATCTCATTTACATTGTACATGTACATCCACTGTGAATTGTGATCAGATAATTAAGGGCCCTGTTGCAGAAAGAGTTGCAATCGATTGTAAAGTTGCAATTAATTGCAATCAGAAAATATGCACATTTCAGCCAATCAGAATTGCGCATTTAGTCACATGATCTACCTTGCAATTAATTGCAACTTAACAATCGATTGCTTTTGTTTCTGTAACTGCATGGGCCCAGATATTCATACATAACTTACAGCATGTTTGTGTCCAGTTTGTAAGACTGAAGTGTTTGCAGATACATGTACATTACATTGTGTAACTTCTATTTAAAATCATTCTCCCCCATTTCTTACTAAATTCCTCCCCAATACATGTGTGGGTAACTCTTAGCATGCTATTTGATCCATTTTTTTTAAAATTTTGATTGCCATGTCAAAGGGAACCACCACCCCAAAATAATATTCTTTTACATTAAATGTAATAGTTTTAGTTGTCCATTCCACTAACAAGTTCAGAAAAATAGGTGTCCAGACAAATGATATAATTGGAAAACTCTTTACCATACTAGATCATGTGTTCATGGGTCTGCAGATGAAGACTAGTCCATTGTCTAGGATGTACACGTCTACCATGCTATTGTCTCCAAGCGTACTCCGGTATAGAATTAGCACACTTGCAAACATTTGCCACTTACTGTACCATGAGCCCTATTGGTTCCGTGAGTTTCGGTGATTAATTGCATTGTTTATGAATAACACAACCCTTTGCAAAATGTTTGGCATCTATTTAATATCAAACAACGGTACCAAAACGTATGACCCTGTTTACCCAATTGAACAATATTTTGTCAATAAGCCTATTATATCTCAGTTTGCTATCTGAATTCTTGGTTACCCACTCGCAGGCAAACATGAATATCAGTCACATTGATCCCAAGACAACACTTCTTAACCCATCAAGGACGAGAGCTATTTTAAGGCAAAATTGATCATTGTTTTCCTCTACAAATTGGCAACTCCTAATTTTTTTAATGACAAAGAAATAGGTGGAAAATATTCAGTGATTACCATTTAAAGGTATGGTGTCAAGAAAATCAGCTGAAAATGGCATTTTAGCCCTTCAGAAAGCCACTTACATGTAGATTTCGAATAAAACAACTGTTTTGCACTTGGAAAATTATTTATAAATGATATGAGGACCTGAAAATTTACTTTGAAAGTGCCCCCCCAAAAAATTGAGTTCGGGCGAAGAAAAATGACGTCATAGTTGTGACGTCATCTGCAGGCAATCACAGGATCCCCGATACTCTAATTGTCATAGACGTACACGCTGAGCGCATCTAATCACATTGACAGAGAGATATTATTTCGATTTTTTTTCAATATCTACATACATTTGTTTGAGTTTATAATTATGGAGGATCCACACCCAAATTCATCTGATTCTAACAGTGAGCGTGAATTAGACGAAAGATCTGGATCAGAGTCAGAATCGAGTTTTGAATTGACAGTTCCTGAAGATAAAATTCCAAATTGTGCGTCGGCAGCCAAAATGGAATGGAAGTGATAGAGGTGCAACCGAACAGATTTGTTGAGCGTGGCTGAGCAAATTCATGACAATTTCCCCATAATTGCAGACACCATTATTATAATTCTTATTTCATTATTTGTCTCCACACATACAGCAAATATAATTGCCAAATAAAGGCGCATACTCACTCTAAAATCGCTTCGAGGAAGTCTCCGATATGATTATAGCAATCGTATACCCAGCCCCCTCGCAGACAGGTCTTCCGGCCATCAGCACGCACGAGCGCTGCGGCTAGCCCAGGCCTAGCCTAACCATAATAAGTGGCGGCTTCATCCGATCACGTCTCAAAACATGGTGTACAAAAATGCGGTGTTTCGCACTCAAATTCATGTTTTTATGCGGCAATAAAATGACAAGCATCATTGCTTTGATGGATCTATTTAACAATATTTACGGAAATATATTTACAGAACATTCAGAATTACCTCAGTTTTGAGCAAAATATTACTTTTCCCCGAGGTAAACAAATCCAAAACTCAAGTGGTTGGCGAGCGTGCGGGAGGTTGAACATAGTCAATCAATTTCTGGGCATCGATATCATACACGTAGTCTACGCCGTTTGCAAATTAATAACAAAACTACAAAAGAGCGCTAAGTTCAGTTCATTTATTGTTTTTTTCTCTGTCGGCATTAGAATGCCGACAGAGAAAAAACAATAAACATTGTCAAAGAGGCCACAAAAGTGATAGATTTGTCCATCTAAGGTAATCGTTCTTGTATTTGTTTGAAAAGCCATGCAAACATGTAAGTAAATTAAGAAATAGTCTAGAATAGGTGCGATCGTAATAATCTTGCATTTTCGTTACTTTTCAGAACTTGTAATAGGTAGTTGTCGCGGCAGCTAGCACGCGAGAGCATAACCTGTCTTGCCGCGCGGCCCCCCGAAACTCTGGCAGACCTGCACACACTCGCTAGGTCCTTCCCAGTCGGCCCTCGTTAATTAAACCTTTGAGTTCTAAATCCGCCTCATACGTGGATCCTTATGGAAAACGGTGCAGGCTAATACTTTCCTTAGATGTGTTGCTGCATCTTGCTAAAATTCATTCCTGAGGCAATTTCAGTTAATACTCAATGTTCAAGCAAATACGAGTTTGTATTACTAGCAATTCAAAGTGTTTGCATTGAACCACGTTGTAAACAATTCTCGCTCTTCCGTGTTATTGCCTGTAGGTGACGTCATGACTCATGAGCTCATCGCTCCGCTAAAATTACTTTTTTAGGAGTATGGAACGCCGACGCGAAAAAGAGCCAAAAATGTGCATGAAATTTTCCTTTTTTGCCCAACTTAAGGATAAAAAAAAGAAGAAGAATGTGGTATATCAATAAAGGCACATATTCAAAGCTATAAAGCTGAATCAAAGCCGGGATTGCACCCCTCCTTTAAGACAACTATGAAGTGACTTTGCTGCAAAGTTGCCAATTTGAATGCCAAATAAGCCTATATAGATATAATTAACAAAATTTAATTTTGTTGTTGCTTTTCTCTTTGTCCTCTCACAGGTTCTAACCTGACCTACACGGCTCTCATGAACACCGCCCGCCTCTTGCCCAACCCCAAGCAACGATGTAGCTCCATCACTGATGTCCGCCAACCTTGCACCTGTAACCTCGAGGTCTGCATTGGGTGGTACCCTTGCGGTCTCAAGTATTGCCGCGGGCGCGACTCGGCCGGGAATGTTGTCTCTTATCGGTGCGGGATTAAGACGTGTAAGCGTTGTCATGGTTTTGATTACCATGCGGAGCAGAAACAGCATTGCCTTTGGGATGAACAGTAGAATCGATTTGAGTTTGTTTAAAAAACAGTAATCATCGTTGTTGTCATGGTCACCACATCGTCATGATCACCATCTTCATCCTCATTAATAACATCTTCATCACCATCATCATCATTATCATCACCATCTTCATCTTCTTCTTATCGTCATCATCATCATCATTGTCATCATTATCACCATCATCATCATCATCACAAACATCATTACCCTTATCATCAGACCTCTAATCATCTACATCGTCATGCCTCATCACCACCATCATTTCTCATCATCAGACATTACGATCATCTTCATTTTCATCATCATTTTCATCAACATCATCATTGTCGGAATAAATTTGTATCAATAGCATCCTTGCAGAATGTGCTTTCACGGTTGCTAATTGTCCCAAGCCCCCATCTATTTTTTTATACTGGAATTGCTAAAACTCTTAAGATATTATCTCTAACTACTATGAGAAATGGTTACCCAGGGTGAAATTCCCATTGAGTATTACCAATTGAAATCAATTACCAATTGAAATCAATTGGTAATCGAAGAGCATGCATATATGGAAAATGAAACAATTTGGACAAATTGAAACCAATGGATACCAATTAAAATCAATGGGTACCAATTGAAATCAATGGGTACCCATTGAAACCAATGCCAGTGGGAGCCCATTGAATTCAATGGGTACCCATTAAATTCAATTGGGACCAATTAGAAACCAATTAGAATTTCAATCGGTTTCGACAGGAATTTCGTCCTGGGTAAGGACCTTCAACAATGAATACTACTCTGGAGAAAACATTTCCAGCTTTCAATGTGGGATCAATAATGTTATTGGGATTTGATTTGTCTGTTCTTGGTCCGAAGATCTTTGCAAAATCACTAACTTGGCTGCCTCCGTATGTGAGAGTTATGTAACATTTATATAGGAACATGCAGTATTATAGCTCTTTTGTATGAAATATTTTAAGTTATTATGTTAAGTTTGGTATCAGTATTTATAAACATCAGTTTGAATTTGTCATATTTTGATTTTTTGAGTAGTAGTGCACGCACAGTAAGTTTGAATGTTATTTGTTTGGTACAATTTATGTTTAATTTTTGTTTTACATTCTTAAAGCGCTAAGTTATTTCAAGAAATGTCTTGTTTTTGGTCAGGTAACTTTATAGAACTGCTTTTATTTTAATGTTCTGAATATCATGTTATGAGTTGAGGAAAGTTCAGTTGATCTTTCAGCCCCATTCATAGTGAGTTCACTTATACATTCATTCAGTCTTGCAGACACCAGTTGTAAGTCTTTCAATAAGTGTCAGTTAGGGATCTAGTAACATTGTCAAACTCCACAAAACTTACTTAACAACTCTATTGGTTCTCTCATAACTTGTTGTATTCGTATTCCCGATAAACGCATGGAACAGGTTTGGGTTTTCTGAATTACTCTTAACGTGTCAGGGATTTTAATTCTCTATGGCATTTGTGTTCATTGTAACTCTCAAAAATGTGAGCTTGGCACGTTAGGAGTTAAGCTTGAAAAATATTTACGATTGAAGTGATCAGATTTTTGATTATCCACTGTATAATGTCAACTTTGTAAAAAGTTAGTGCAATGAGTTAGGAGTTAGCACTTAGCATTTCGCTCATTACTCGGTCATATGACATTCATATACCATGGAATTTTCACACATCACTCACTAGACATATCAGATCACATACATGTAAGTGTACACATTATACCAACAATTCATCACTGTTTGCCCATGACAACAAAAGTTACTAGATCCCTTTAAGCTTTTAATCCTTACAGAAGCTTTGTAAGAAGCTAACATTACAGAAATGACTTGTAGACAGTTTTGTGGACGTGGTGTGGCAAGATTGGTAGAACGCGCGCTTTCCGATCTCGAGATCCCAATTTCGATCCCAGCCCACTCCGTTTGTCCTTCAGCAAGACAATTTATCCACATTGCTGCTCTCTACCCAGGAGTATAAATGGGTACTTGGTCGGGTGTTAATAAGCCTTCAGCGCCCGTTGGGCAGCTGGGCTAGTATGCTCCCCAGGGAGTTGAGACGGTGTGCAAGTTAATTGTGAGGGTTTGACCTGTACCTGATGATCAAGGGTAATAATAATGCGCTTAGAAACATTGAATATTTAAGCGCTATATGAATGTAATATATTATTAGTATTATTATTATCAGACAGTTGACTGTAATGACACAAACAGGTGGAAGAAGCTAGATAGAAGTAATGCTAGAAGTCCCAAACTCCCAAATTAGACCAAAAATATATTTGAAAAGAGATACATGACCTTGTTCTATTCACTTCCATTATAAACCAGACCATACATTTTGTATAAAGTGGATTTTATCTGGATATCTGCTGGGTTTTTGTTAGTTTTGGTGTCAGCTTTTTGTTTGTTTACAGTTTTTAATTACTGTATTATGTCATTAATAGAAGTTGAATGGAAAGCACAATTTTAGTAGTAATCACTCAGGATTCATTAGATATGACCAAAGTTAAAGACCAAACATCTTATTTGTTGGTAGATTGTATCTGTTACATTGTTTAGTAATATTACCGATAATGATGACATACAGTATGTAACGCAAAATGAAAACAAGCTTGCTTAGATGACCCTTATAAGTTTTGCCAGCCTGCTTAAGTTTGATTTTTTGTCTTCATTTATATTCGCAAATAAAATTGTATTCTTGTCTAAATTAATTAGTAAAATATCGTAACTTGTATTATAAAGTGTATGTATTTATGAGTGACCAATTGATTATGCAAAAATTAGTGTATGGATATTGACATTGACACTAATTAATTTGTCCCTTCTTATAGAGCACTAACACAGCACATAGTTCATTTTTTAATATGTGAAACCATTTCCTGATAATAAGGAAAATATTCCCTCTAAAACTGGAATTATGGAAGGAATCTCCCCATTAGGTAATTCTATAGCTAGCTGAATACCGCTCCTGGAGGGCTGAGGAGCGGTAGTGATTTTTGAGCACTCAAGCTTGCATCCAGTACATTTTATCAGGGTTGGCACTTCTTATCTCTAGCCCCTGGGCGCTAATGTCTCAGCAGAGGATTAGAGGATTAGGATTGTTGACAGCAGTAATAAAACTGATAAGAATGTGGTCGATACAGAAACAAAAATGATAAAATTGATCACCACGATGGTGGAAGACAAGCTAATGGGACAATCACGTCATGCTTTATAACCTTGATCTAAAAAACTACATGTAAATATATCTTGTTATAATCTGATCATGCAAATATGTTGGTCAATCCATAAACCAAATTGACTTTGTGCTTCCTGTACACGTTTTGTATTTATTGTGTCATATTTGTGACTGGATAATTAAAGCAAAACACTGCTCTTGTTGGTAATTTCTTGTTTTGAAGAAATTAATAATGTATGTTAAAGAAGTTTTAGTCAAATTGAAACAATAATACGTGTGGTTTGCGGTTGCACCATGTAAGAGGAGAGGATTGGTTAGTCCTGCAGGACTGTTTGGTATTCTTTCTAGGATAACAATGTTATCTTTGCCAAATATTGACCAATGTCTGATAAATGCATCAAATTAAAGCTTGTGACGAGGCCTTATGCATAGCTTGAAAATCTCAATTTTTATTGTTACGGACAAGTGCAGGGTTATGTATATCCAGTCACATTTACTATATTACACAATGTATCATGTTTTGTTAATGACCGCTTGGTAGAATTAATATGAATAAAAACTTCTTGTGCTTTTTAAACTGTTCTGAGTTTGATTCCATATTTATTATCTGACAATTTTTGTATGTCTCAAAAGTAAACCATAATTATATTTTACAGACATTATACAGGAACATGTACATATACATTTCTACATTACATTGATGAAACAAAAACATGATTACTGAAGTATTAGACAATTTAAAGGGATCCAGTAACATTGTCAAAATCACACAATTGTCAAATCCACGAAACTTAATTAGAACCCTAGTGCTTCTCATTCATATTACCAAAAGAAGCATGGGACAGGTTTCGGTTTTCAACTGCAATGAAGCGACTTCCAACTGTACAAAGTGAATGCAGTGAGTTAGCGAATATTCACACATCACTCGGGGACATATATCACAGAAATACAAGTTTTATCAGCTCATTGTCAGATTTTGCACATGTCAACAAAATTACTAGATCCCTTAAATATGGTTATGAGTCGGTGATTCCAGACATGCATGTAATGCAGTTAACACAACACAGAACAACATGTATCAACTACTGTATTCATCATATATATACACAGATTGTTTTACAAAATATATGTGCATTTATGTACATTTATACACTATTCACAGAACAAATGATTCAGTAGTATGAAGATGAGTTTTCAAATTATAACATTTTCTTAAACCTATATTCTGAATTTTTTGATGGAATGTTATACTAAAGCTTTTCTCATTCATATATCAGAAAGTTATTTGTGGGTGTTTATAAATAGTTCGCTTAAAGGGGTAGTTCAGTTTTGGTATAGAGGGCGCTGCACGAAATAATTTTTTTGTGAGATAATGAAGAACTGAGTGTAAAATTTGAAAGAGCATACAATTTTAATGGCAGAATAAACTTTATTTGATCAAAATCAGTTCAGAAACGGCTGAAATATCAATAAATGTATTCAATCGGAATAAATCTGGGGCCCAGATTTATTCGATGATTTTTTTAATAAAAAAAATGCTTAGGTACATTTTTTCAACAAAAAGAAAAAAGGTATTAAACTAGTTGTTGATGATCTCTCTATTTAATCATTATTTAAACAAAACATCACATGCATAATTTTGTATGAAAAATGGTTGTAACCAATGCTTTTTTAGAGAGCGCCCTCTTGTGTTTTAATGGCTCTTTTTGAAGGATAACAGGCTTTTTACTGAGTCATTTGTAATTTTCTATATCTTTCGAGCATGGTGGACTAATAACTATTAGTTTGTAATGTTATTGGGCAGGTTTTAGTTACTGAGGCTCGGCCTTACCAAAACTAAAATATTTCAGGTCACGCAAATGCCTATGGCAACAACTACACACTATAAATTCATTGTCATAGGTTAATATCTACAGATATCTATATGTACAGTCTTACCTGTATATAGTGACCACCTAATGGAAACAAAAAAGTAGCCACTATAGACAGGTGACCTGTATAGACAGTTCTATAACATTGATTTCCTCTGCGGAGGACCACTTTTGATGATCACTATTCCATAGGCAGGTTAGCTGCTATAAAGCCTGGGGCAGACAGAGTACACTCGACCTCGGATCAGCTTTGTGTGCGTTGCCACACGACTCCTGAGTTGGCCCAGTCGGAAGCTTGTCGGGGCCTGATTCAACCTGTTGATGCTAGTCTGACTGAAAACCAGTCGGATCAAGTCTGCTGTGTGTGTGTTTGGTTTAAGAAAGGTTTGACTGTATATATCTACATGTACATGCGCTAACTACAAGATGGAAAATCGATTCATACAGCTACTTTAAATAAGTAATGTTCAATCTGCAATTTGATGTTGGCGATACTAATTGCCTTGCCATGTTCTCATTCTGCAAATCCACAAAATATGCATGTGAGATAAGACAGGCAAAATTACAATATTTGTCCATACATGAACATGTATATCTATTTATGCCCACAGTTCAAGATGGCAGATCGATACATACAGCATACTTCAAATAAGTAATGTTAACTCTTAAATTTGATGTCGGCAATACCGATTGCCTTGCAGAGTTCTTGTGTTAGGTGGATCCACAAAACATGCAGCACGCATGTAATAACACAAGCAAATTACAGGATCTGCCCATACATGTATATCTCTACCAGGGCTGTAGTCGAGTCCACAGGTCCCCCAAAATCTGCATGTTCCCACTTGTTTTTACATTGTGACTTGGCTCCGAGTCCGAGTCACAAGACCATCAAAAGTAACTACAGCACTGATCTCTACATGTGAAAAGGTTCTAGATGGCAAATGGGCACATAATTCTAGCGAAACAACGTCTTTGCTTTGTTCAGAAAAATTTAATCAGAATCATCCCGGTAGCGCGCCCTCCTGTGCTTGGTGCTGCGTCCTTCTTTCGCCGAACGACTCGTACTTGTGGTCTTCTTGCGCGTCTTGCCTTCGCTCTTTGACCCGCCCAGTAGAGGATGAGTTTCTGAGGAAAAATAATAATAAACAAAAGAAATTTTTTTTTAATTCTGTTACTACATTTGCGCAAACTTTGATTTATTTAGACACATTTACAGTTGATTCTGTGGGCCACCGAACAGAAACAAAATATTTACATTAAATGTAAAAATATGGAGTAAGATTCTGATGATGAGAATAATAATAATAACTATAATTATGATGGAGAGTAAGTTGAAGATGGTGATGTGTGGTGATGACTATGATGATGATGATGATAATGATGATGATGATGATAAAGCTGTTGATAAGGATGATGATTATTGTTACAGAGATGCTTAAAGGGGACCATCAGGCAAAGAACAACACATAATTTTATGTTTTTTGTACCGTTTTGTGATATCAAATCGATACATTTTGCAAAGGGTTGTGTAATTCATAAACAAAGCAATTAATTACAACCACTATTATTTCCTGGTTCCGTACGGGCCAAACATTTGCGAGTGCGCCAATGCTATTCACGTGTATGTTTTGAGACAATAGAATCCCGGACGATTTGTACGCTCTGGACAAAGTAGTCTTCGTACATGCAGACCCGTGAACGCATGCTTTAGAATGGTGATGCGTTTTCCAATTTATTTTTTTTTCTGGAATGGACTACTAAAGATGCTATTATTTTTGGGTGATGGTACCCTTTAAGATTGGATCTGTTAATTAGTTTGATAGTGGTGATAATAAAAAGTAGTGATAAAGAAAATGACAAAAATCAAAATGATCATACTAAATACATATCTATCATACTCACCATCTGCGGGTGCCCCTTTCAATGAGACATCATGCGTCTTCACCTTCCGTTTCTTGGGGGATATCAACGATGGTTCCTGCGGGGCCGGTCTCTTTGGGGCCTCGGTCGGTGGCGGTTCATCCGTCTGTTCAAATAAATAAAGATAAGAGTCAGACCTGCCCTAGCAACCACCTACATGTATCTATAAAGACCAATGATCTTGTATTATCTTGGGGGATGTAACTAAAGGTTTCTGCAAGGCCAGTCTCTTTGGGACCACTATCGGTGGCAGCTCATCCATCTGTTAAATATAGAAAGACAAAGGATAGCGTCAGACCTGCTGTAGCAACCTCCTGACAAAGACCGTTTATCTTGTATTGTCTTAGGGGATGTCAGAGATAGTTACTGCAAGGCCGGTCTCTTTGGGACCTCTATTGGGTGGCGGCTCATCTGTCTGTTAAATAAATAAAGACAAAGGATAGAGTCAGACCTGCTCTAGCAAACACCTGTCTATAAAGACAACTATTCTTGTATTGTCTTTATAATACGGGATGTCAAAGATGGTTCCTCCAACGCCGGTCTCTTTGGGGCCTCTGTCGGTGGCGGCTCATCCATCTGTTTGTTGTAAAAAGGGAAACTTCATGCTATAGTGATTTGTTAAAGCTACAGGTATATGGCAAATAGATGATTTGGATGGGGAATAATACATAGTAATAACATAGTAATACCTTTAATATACTTATTGTATATAGCTCCTACCCTATAGTTGAGCACTACACAAACACTTGCAGTTCACCATTATACTTTTTAGTAATAACACATATAAACACAAGTTGACTGATCTATTCTTGCAAAATAGTCAGTGAAAATTTCATTGCAAACTGGCAACTCTGGCTAACATATTCTTGAGCAAAAATTTAAAAAAATAAGAGCATAAAAAACGCAGGGTTCAGAGGAGTATTACATGTTATAGTTTCATACAAAATAATAATTATAATTTATGCTTATATAACGCAAAATAAATCCTAAATCTTTCATGCATGTACATGTACCTTAATATTTTTCTGTAAAACTTTTCTATAACCTGTCCCTTAAACAGAAATACACACATTTGAATACTGATTTAAATATACAAAACTAGATGATCTTCGACTGCGCGGAGTCGAAAATGATGCCTCATCCATTGCGTGATTTATATCAAGCCCAAATTAACAAGCACTGAATTAATTCTTCAACTCAATTTTAATAGTAATCTGTCTACCAGATCTGATATCATAATTATGAGCTATTTTTGCATATATATATGAGCTGTAACCTTGACCTTTGACCTAATGACCCCAAAGTTTATTAGCTCCCCAAGACGGTAATTTGTCAACTGGTTCTTGAGATATTGCAATTACAAGCTATTTTGGCAAGAGTCAAGTGACCTTGACCTTTGACCTCATGACCCCCAAATCTGATGGCTACAATGGCTTCCTGGGATACATTCAGGTACCAAGTTTGATTGAAATCTGACATTCAGTTCTTGAGATTTTTGCAATTACAAGCTAATTTAGCATATATATATTGAGCCCTGCGACCTTTGACCTTTAACCCTCATGACCCCAAAATCTAACCAGTTATTTTTCACCTCAAGATACATACTTGTACCAAGTATGGTGCAAATCCATTAATCACTTTTTAAGAGAACGCGAACAATAGCTATTTTTTGCATATATAATGAGCCCTGTGACCTTTGACCTCATGACCCCAAAATCTAATCAGTTCATTGGCGCCCCAAGATACATACATAGATTAGATTTGGTGAGAATCCGTCAATAGGTTCTTGAGATAACGCGATCACAAGTTATTTTTGCATATAATGAGCCCTGTGACCTTTGATCTCATGACCCCAAAATCTAATCAGTTCATTGGCACTCTACGATACATACATGAACCAAGTTTGGTAAGAATCCATCAATCGTCGGTTCTTGAGATAACGCGATAACGAGAACGGGACGTACGGACAGACGGACAACCTAAAAAACATAATGCCTCCGGCTACTTTGTTGCGGAGGCATAAAAAAAACAGTTTAGCAATTCATCTCCCCACAATGTAACCATTTACTCACTACAACCCTCATTATCATCATAATAATTATTAGGAATACGAAGTACGGTAAGAGTAACGAGACTGATTGTAGTACGGTTTGTTAAAGGGGTAGTTTAGTTTTGGTAGAGAGGGCGCTGCTCATCACAATTTTTGTGTGAGGTAATGAAAAACTGAGTGTCGAATTTGAGAGAACATGCAGTTTTAATGGCAGAATAAACTTTATTTGATCAAAATTGACCCAGAAACGGCTGAAATATCAATAAATATATCTGATCTAATAATTATTTGGGGCCCAAATAATTAGATGGTTTTTTCCAAAAAATAAAAAAATGCTTGCACTTTTTCAAAAATGTTCAAAAGCGTTTTTTAAATAGTTGTTGATGATCTCTCTATTTAATCATTGTTTCAATAAAACATCACATGCATAATTTTGTATGAAAAATGGTTGAAACCAATGCCTTTTAGAAAGTGCCCTCTTGTGTTTTAATGGCTCTTTTTTAATGATAACGGGCTTTTTACTTAGTTGTTTGTAATTTTGTATACCTTTCGAGCATGGTGGAGTTATAACTATTAGTTTATAATGTTACTGTCCAGGTTTGGTTACTAAAGTTCAGCCTTACCAAAACTGTACTACCCCTTTAAACTGTATGGAACTTAAATCAAAATCAATAAATGCCTGGAAAGGTGAAAGAAAGAAAAAAAAGAGTAACAAGACTGAAGAAGACTTACTGGGTCTTGGTTGGGTGCCCAAGCTGTCTCCTCCGTCTCTTCCACATCAGGTGCAGTCGGTAGATACAGCAACACATCCCTCGGCTCCTCCTCTTCATCACTGAAATGATAAAATAAATCATGATCATATCAATTGAATCAAATAATGATGATGATATTGATTGTGACGATGATGATGATAAAACAGTGGTGGTGATGATGATGCTAATTATGATGATAATGAATTTAATGATAATGATGTCGATGATGTAGATGATTGTGGTGATATTGATGAAGATCTGATCTTATCAAATAAATCAAATGATGATGATTACGGTGATGATGATGATGATGATGATGATGATGATGATGATGATGATGATGATGATGATTATTGCTACTGGGGGCCATTGTAGGATCGTTCTTATCTGCGAATCCTTGTACACACATACCAAGTTTCAAAATGATCCGTCAATAGGTTTTTAAGATATTGCGAGAACGAAAATGGGATGGACAGACGGACGGATGGACGTACTTACTGACAACTTAAAAATATAATGCCTCCGGCCACTTTGTTGGTGGAGGCATAAAATGGCAATGTGGAGCTATGTGATATTTATTACACATTCGCTCCCCAGGGAGTGTAAAACGTGCACTTTGTGTGCTGGATTAATTGCAGAATGTATCCGATGACAGGGTTGATAATATAATTGTAAAGCGCTTAGAGATGATTATCAACCGTGATAGGTGCTATATAAATCGAGAATATTATCATTATTACTAACTTACCTACTAATGAAGGCAGCAATTGCTTCCACAGACACTACATCCACCTCCTCATCTTCAACCTGGTTGGATTCTGGGCAAAGAAATTATAGGTATTATAAACATCACAGAGCTACCATCATTGAAATTGAAAATCAGGAAGATTTAGGGAATTTTCATCAGATATCAGGAAGATATCTATAAAATGCATAAAACCTACATTGTAATGCAGGGCTCGACACTCGCACTGGCCCGCTGGCCCGGGGCCAGTGACATTGCACTTGGGGCCAGCAAAAATGTAAAAAAGTCATATTTTGGTGGCCTGATCGGGCAAGCAGATTTTCAACCCGACATTGACAAAGTGAGAAAAAAACTTGCTCTCTTCCATGTTATGCTTCATCTATAATCACAGGTGTGATCCCTGTGTGATCAGGAAAGGGTGACATTTTGAATAAAGTTTACTCATGAAATAACTTTTCGGGCCAGTAAATTTTACTTTCGGGCCACCAGATATGGGGAAGAAATTATTTCACTGGCCCCACCGGGCCATTGACAACAAAGGTAAGTGTGGAGCCCTGCCTAATGACAATAATTTTTTGATAATCAGGAAGATTGGCTATCTGATGCAGTAATCTTGGTCTATTTTCAGGAAGTCTTCTGCGAAATCAGGAAGACTTGGCAGTTCTGACATCATCATCAGTGGCATAGCATGGATGGACTGATTGGGAGGGGGGGGGGGGGAAGGCACGCAAATTATTGGGGGGCACATATTATGTATTTCTTTGTTTTGTTAAAAATGGTACCCTTATGTTTTCTATTGTTTGTTTTTTATTATTGTGCACAAAATTATGTTCTCGATTTATTGTTTATTGCATGCTTTATAATTTGTTGAAAATGTAGAAGAATAATGAATCAAAATCAAATCGCTGCAAAAGGAGGAGGTGCTGTCTAAATGGATGCCTCTGCGATTTATATGAGCAGAGTTACTTTTCACCTAGCGACCCTTTAAATCTCATCAGTTCCTTGGCTCTTCAAGATACATACATTGTACTAATCTTGTACAAATCTTGAGATATCAAGATTAAGAGCTATTGCATTTGCATACAATGAGCCCTGTGACCTTTGACCTCATGACCCCAAAATCTAATCAGGTGATTGGCTCCTCAAGATACATGCTTGTACCAAGTTTGGTGACAATAAGTCAACTGGTTCTTGAGATATTGCGATAATGAGCTATGTTCGCATGTATGAAAATTGTGACCTTTTACATTTGAGCTCATGACCACAAAATCGAATCTCAGTGTTCATTGGCTCCTCAATTTGAGTGGCTATTATAGACAGGTTGGCTGCTACTGACAGGTGACCACTAAGACAGGTTTGACTGTTGTTGTATGAAAATGACTTGAGACAACTATGTCTGAACTTACCCGTCTGGTCAGCCACTGATTTGTCCTCATCTTCGATGTCAAATTCACTTTCCCTCTCCTCATATTCCACATTCTCATCCAGCTCCTTGAAGTCAGGGGCATAGGCACTCCAGTTTTCCTGAAGAATTTAAGATAAAAATCAACCATTTATTTCTGATATCTGCAAGGCTAGAAAGTAATCCAATATGCCTATAAAACTACAGGAAATATTTATTTCTGGAGCTGATCTCAATTTGAAAACATCATAATCATTATCATCATTGACATTCTCATACACGATAGCAAAGACTACATTGTAATTCAATACACTACACAACTATGTAATATTTGTTAAAGCAATTTAATCTTAATTTTGAATCGTCATCATAGTCATCATCATTATCATCATCACCAACATCATCATCATCGATATCATCATCAATACCATCATCATCATCATCATCATCATCATCATCATCATCATCATCATCTTCATCATCATCATCATCAATATCATCATCATTATCATCATCATCATCATCATCATCATCATCATCATCATCATCATCATCATCATCATCATCTTCATCTTCATTATCAATATCATAATCATCATCATCATCATCGTCACCATCATTCAAATTATATTTAACATACCACTTGGTTCTGGGCCCACACCGACACCACTCCACTCGATACCGATGCTATGATTGGTCGAACAGGATGCCACACAACGTCCAATAGCAGCTCTCCTCTCGTCCCGTGGAGGATCTTGACAAGCGAGCCAAACTTCTTCTCCCAAAGATAGAGGGCGTGCTGTCTCGCTGAGCCTAAAAGAAGAAGAAGAATATACAGAAAGATTAGAAAATAGAGAAGTCTTTGAGCTAATGTATGAATGATATTGCTGTTTGAACAGATGATTTTGTTTTCTTCTTGCTCGTTCATGAAATTATCATGAAATGTTACATTTTACAAGCAAGAACAGAAAAATTTACTTTACCCAAATAACAATGTGTAACTAGTAATTTCCTGCTTGCAACTAGATGAGATTTACACCTAAGAAATTATGTTTACTTATTCCTCTTGTATCAAGAACAGAATGTTAGGTGCCTGATTGGGCAACCAAACTAGGCAACTTTTTAAATTGAACTTGCCCAACATCATTTTTTGGTCTTTCTTGCCCCTACAATCGGGCGAGTGCTAGTGTCGAACCCTGGATTAACTATCAGTTCCTGGCCTTACCTCCCATGATGTATTTATTCCCCATCCCCAAAGAAGCAGAACTTCTTTAATTGCATTCTGTTGTCAACATCCTGCTGACAAGATTATGTCTGGACAAGTTATCTATCCCAAGACTAAAGACCATTTTATCAGAGTCTAAGATGAGATTTGGACTACCTAATTGGTTCTTGGTCTTACCTCCTACAATGTATTCACAATCCCCTGAGAAACAACATTTAGTTCTTGGTCTTCGCATCTCAAACTAAATGGTTCCAGGACTTATCTGCAAAACAACATGTCTTATGTCTTAGTCTAGGCATCTTTGATTTGGATTACCTTATTGGTTCCTGGTCTTACCTCCAACAATGTATTCCCCATCCCCGGAGAAGCAGCATTTCTTCCATGGCGTTCTGTTGACAAGATCCTGCAGTTTCTGTATGGGTTCCGGCTCACCATGCTTTCCGCATGCCAAGACTTCCATGCTCTCGTAAACACGGATGATCCGATCAGCGGAGTTTACCAGGAAGCAGCTAAGAATTAACAAATGTAAGAAATACAAAATATGAAAATAACGATATATTTGCCACCATTGTCAAAACATTCTGACATTTTCATTATTTTCCACAATCAGGGGAGTTTACCAGGAAGCAACTACAAATTAAAAATGTGAAGAAAACAAATAATTGCAAAATAATTAAAATAATGACATTTGCAATAATAGATTGGCAACCATTATAGAAAAGATTCTGAAATTAATGTATGTGATCTGGTTCAAACTTCTTTCCACAAGCCAAGACTTCCATGCTCTCGTAAACACGGATGATCCGATCAGCCGAATTTACCAGGAAGCAACTAAACGGGAACAAATGTAAGGAATGACAAATATCAAAATAATGACTGATAGATTGGGAACCATTGTTGAAAAGATCCTGGTGTCTTCATTTGGGCTGCGGTTCATCATATCTTTCTATTCACCAAGACTTTTATACACAAATGATGTGGTCAGCAGAATTGACAAGGAAGCAGTTGAAGAAAAACCAGAACGTCAATGACGTAGCGCTCATCCGGCATCTCGCAACATCAAATATCGCAAATTTCATGTGGTACACTTTTCAACTGGTCAAAAACTGCCCTGGAAGGGACATAAACATTTCTATTTTTTTTAATTAGAGCAAAAAATATATAAATTTAACGCCCCAGAAGGGACATGGGAAAAAAAAGAAAAAAAAAAAATAATAATAATAATAATATTAATAATAAATAAATAAATTTAAAAATGTAAAAAAAATAACCAAAATGTTTATTTTTTTTTATAAAATAAAAATAAATAAAAATAAATAAATAAATAAATAAATACAAATTAAAAAATAAATAAATAAATAAATAAAAAATTACCATAATTAATTTATGGCGAAAAATTTCAAAATTCTGTGTAGAAGTTTAGTGTACCAGAGTTAGCTCTACCAGATAAAGCAAACCAAATAAAAATCGGTCGAGAAATGAAGGAGAAGAAGCATTTTTTGTGATATTTGGAATAAATTTGCATAAATTACCATAATTAATTAATGGAGAAAAATTTCAAAATTCTGTGTAGAAGTTTAGTGTACCAAAGTTAGCTCTACCAGATAAAGCAAACCAAATCAAAATCGGTCAAGAAATGAAGGAGAAGAAGCATTTTTTGTGATTTTTTGAATAAATTTGCATAAATTACCATAATTAATTAATGGAGAAAAATTTCAAAATTCTGTGCAGGAGTTTAGTGTACCAATGTTAGCTCTACCAGATAAAGCAAACCAAATCAAAATCGGTCGAGAAATGAAGGAGAAGAAGCATTTTTTGTGATTTTTGGAATAAATTTGCATAAATTACCATAATTAATTAATGGAGAAAAATTTCAAAATTCTGTGTAAAAGTTTTAAATCCCCCTCCTAGCCCTATCTTATGAAACAATCAGAATCAAAATCCGTTGAAAAATAACGAAGAAGAAGCATTTTGAAAACTGTGGACGGACGGACGGACGGACGACGGACGCCACGCCATGGCATAAGCTCATCGGGCCCTTCGGGCCGGATGAGCTAAAAAACACATCAGAAACTATGAATTAAAATAATATTAGAGATATAAGAGAGATAAATTTTTCTTTCAAAAGGGTAAAAACTTTTAACCTAACATGAATGTTGCAAATGTTGCAAAAAGCAGAGTCAACCCAAACTAGTTGTAAAACTGTTCGCTCACACAGCTTACAGGATTTGTGCACAGACATAAGGCTAAATGAGAGCTAACGAAAAGAAGCGGAGCTTATTTCTTTGCAATCGAGGTCACATTTTAGTGCAAATAATTCCAAATCTGGGCTTCACAAAACATAATGGCAGCCTCCATACAGTATGTAAGAAATGGATTAGCCCGTACTGCGAGTAACTTTTGAAGATGCTCCTCCTTTGCTCGCAGTTAAAGTGTTAGAAATATTGGCATAGAGAACATAATCAAAAGTAGATTGAAGGCGGGCAAATTTGTTCTTTAAACTAAGACTTACTTTCCTCTGCGAGCAAACTCAATGGACTTGATGGCTGTGGCGTTGCTTGTTCCCGTGGTGACCTTGAATGATGCGACCAGTTTGCGAGTTTTTGTACTGATGACGATTACCTGGTGAGTTAAAGATTAATTTGAATATTATACTCTTGTTTTTGTTTATCATTTGAAGTACACATTCTTTGACATTCACTACCACTAACCTAATAATTGACTTTACAACAATTATAATTTTTAGCATGGAATGTTATCTGTATTGGTATTTTATAAGAATTTACATTCTAAACTTTTGATCACAATACAAATATTTACCTCTTAAACTATAATATCTTGATTTATTTTTATTATCGAAATCAGAAAATGTCAACAAGTGTGAAATGTACTAAATCAATGTATGTTTTGTATTGCATATTGATGACAGATTTGTTAAATCATGTTAAAGCAGAAATATAAGATTTTATTTGAGTCAATTAAATACTCGCCTTTCCTTTGGCATTGCCTGCATACACATGGTCCCCCTTCCTGTCAAACGAGGCAACTATGGTGGTGTCAAACTAGAAGGGGAAAAAAAGAAAAAAGAAAAAAGAAAATGTTATTATCATTAATTCTAAAGAATACAAGTCTGATAAAGCAGCCAAGTCTAATATGTCTGCCAGGAAATTTTCACGGGACTATTTGGCACAATTTAATATCCAACCATTATGTTTTTGCACATGGCAATTTCATAGCTCTAACTCTTATTGTGCATTAAATACCGATGTCCAAATTTGCTGGTTGCCAAATGTGCCAATTGGCACAGATGATGCATTATGTGAACAAGTATCAATATAATTGCTCCAGGGTGACAACAACTATTCAAGAAGGTCCTGTATAAACCTTTATGCCCTAAATATACTAAACTAGATACTACATCAATAAATATGACCGGCTATAGCAAAACCCTGCACTTGTCGGTAAAAATCAAAATGTAGTTTTTCATACCATTAGAAAGGCCTCATCTCAAGCTTTCATTTGATGCTTTGTTCTAACAAATTGGTCAATTATTGGCGAAGATAGGATTGTTTACATTTTAAAATCATAAGTCTTTTACACACATTATGTGAACTTAAAATGCCAATTTCTTCAATACATGAATTACCAACAAGTGCAGGGTTTTGCTATGGCCGGTCACAAATAATATATTCAGAACACACATCAATATTACCATGGCACACAAGGGTTTACAAACTTGCAAGGAAAGAGTCAAGTTGCTACTTACATCATCATCTAGAGGAACCACGTTGTAAGACCCATCAAGATCCAGCAAGACTGGGGCGTATTTCAGAGGACAAACCAGAGCCTTACTCCTACAAGGAAACACAAAGGTAAAAGAAACATTTATTTAAGATGAATATACATATGATGACACACGCGGTACCCCGGGGTACCGTTGTACCCCGGGGTACCGCGTTGTGTAGCGCCATCTTGTGTCCACTTAAAGCACAACTGCATTGCGTTGTGCATGCAGTGCAGCGCGCGCTTGCATGCACGCTATACCCCGGTACAGCCCTAAAAAATAAATAATTAATTAAACAAAATGGCGGATATTCGTTTGGTACCCCAGGGTACCATTTATGTCATCATATCTACACATATTTCAACATTATTCTTCACAAAAATCCTTTACAATTTTATCTTTTGCTGCCACCTTTGATGAGATACACATGATCATCTTTTGTAACAACATTGTAAGACTCATCAAGATCCAGCAAGACAGGGGCGTAATTTAGTAGAAATAGCAGAGCCTTGCTCCTTCAAGTATACACAAAGGAAAGGGAAAACCAAACTTTGATTGAAAATGCATATTCACATACTACAGTCACACCTTTTCATTTATTTGTACAGATAAATGTGAACTTCCGCCTGCAATGATGTCACACGCCTTTTGTGTAATGCAGGCACCGTTTGGACATTTTTGGGACTATTTTAAATGCATATTTTCAGAAATACTAATGCTGTTATCCGATTCGGAAACGATCTGATTTCCCGGCGGTAATCGCTTCCGAGATGGGAACGATCCGATTCCGAGAATTACATTTTCTCGGTAGAAAATCTCGGAAGATTTTGCCGACCCATTTTCTCCAGTAATAATTGAAAATGTGTATGTTTGTTAAGTAGTGAAATTTAAATAAACTAGATGGATCTTCGATTGCGGGCAATCAAAAATTATGCCTTCGCTATCACGCGATTTTAATATCAAGCCCATATTAACATGCACTGATTTAATTTTTACAAATATTTTTCATATATTTTGAGTCCTGTGACCGTGACCATATGACCCTAATCTTTGATGGCTCCCTAAAAAACATTCAGGTACCAAGTTTGATTGAAATCTGACATTTAGTTCTTGAGATTTTGGCATTACAAGCTTTTTTGCATGTATAATGAGTCCCGTGACCTTGACCTCACCCTCATGACCCCAACATTTTATGGCTACGTTAACTCTTTATGATACATTCAGGTACCGAGTTTGATTGAAATCTGACTTTCAGTTCTTGAAATTTTGCCATTACAAGCCATAATCACATACATATTGAGTCCTGTGACCTTGACCTTTGACCTCATGACCCCCCATATCTAATATGATCAGTGGCACCCCGATATGTACACTCATACCAAGTTTGAAATTGATCCGTCAACCGGTTCGTGAGATATCGCAAGAACGAGGCATTTTTGCACATACATTGAGTCCTGTAACCTTGACCTTTGACCTCATGAACCCCAAAATCTGATCAGATCATTACCACCCCAATATCTACACTAATACCAAGTTTGAATTTGATCCGTAAACAAGTTCTTGAGATATCGCGAGAACAAGGCATTTTTGCATATATATTGAGTCCTGTGACCTTGACCTTTGACCTCATGACCCCTAAAATCTAATCAGATCATTGTCACCCCAATATGTACACTCATACCAAGTTTGAAATTGATCCGTCAACTGGTTCTTGAGATATCGCGAGAACGAAAACGGGACGGACGGACGGACGGACGGACGGACGGACGGACGGACGGACGGACGGACGGACGGACGGACAACCCGAAAACATAATAATAATAAACCATTTTTATATAGCGCATAATCACAAAAAATAAATTTATGTCTCTAAGCGCTTTAAAGGATTGAAAATATAAAAATAGAATAACAGACAGGGAGCGAAGAAAAGACAAGGTGAAATGAAAAATGACAAAACTTTGACATACAGTGTAAAACCTAAACATAATGCCTCCGGCCACTTCGTTGGCGGAGGCATAAAAATGGGGGAATCAATATTGTTTACTTTATGAGTGGTTATTTTGGAGAAATTCTTGGTTCGTTACTTCGTTTCGCAGTCGAAAATTGAACAGGATGCACAAAATTGCTAGTCATTTGAACGATATTGTCGACGGATGTGCAAACAAAGTTAGGCCGACACTCCCAGGGAGACATCTGATGGATATCTGTATGATCGAGCTGATAAGTCAGTGCATTCAAAAAGTGGCTCAAAATACGTATTTTGGTCATTTGCACCATTTTTAAGTGTTTTGATATTCTACTTACATGATTGCATGGCGTTTGAAAGCTGAACAGAAAACAAATTGAGCCCCAAAATAATGAAAAAAAATACGCAAAATACCGGTAATTTCGATCGCAGCGGTGGTGCTACTGCTAGCCGTAATTCGACCGTTCAGGAAGCTAGCTATAACGTGTCGCGGATGAATCTGGCGTAAGAACAAAGACCGTCGTGGATGGATCTTGCGTAAGAACAAAGACCCGTAACCTGGATCAGGAAGGCACGCAAATTCAGCGCAGTTTTTTCATTTTTTGGGGGTCATTTTTTATTCTGTTCAGCTTTCAAATGCCATGTTATCATGTAAGTAGACTACCTACCAAAATGGTGTTGATCACAAAAAGGCTAATTTATATCCACTTTTTGAAGGCAGTGGCTAACCAGCACGATCGTACAAATATACATGTGATGTTTCCCCATGACTGGCGGGCTGAGTTTCTGTGAACGTGTGGCGCGATGCTGAACAAACGATTGAAAAAAATAAATAAATACTTTTCTTGCGAAACTGAGTTAATTCTGAACAGTCTGTAACTATTTTTCTGTAAAGATTGATATGTACATGCCTCAAAGCGTCAATATTGTTAATATTATTGGCATATAAAACAAGAAAGATAAATCTACAACGCTGCATTTTTTTCAGAGCAAATTGCAATATTATTTTTTTCCGAGATCCGAGACGATCCGAGAATCCCGTTAGCGCTTTGAATTCTACCGATCCGAGAACGAGCCGGGATTTTTTCTTTACCTAACAGCATTAAGAAATACACACTGAGTTGAGTCTTAGTTCATTAAGAAGGACATTTAAATTATAGAATTAACCAAATAAAACTTACTGGTTTCTGGGGTGGAATTGAACCTTGAGGACCGGTGATGGAAACCTGTGTCTCTGTTCACAGTCTCCCGTTGCCACGTCCCACACCGACACCATGTTATCTGTTGATGCGCTGAGCAATTTATGACCATCTCGACTCCAACTAAAACAAACACAAAAATACAAAGTCAGGAAACATGTCTGAATTATTTGATAAAGCACAAAGATGTCTACATGTTGTTGTCACTTGTTGTCACTAACCCTAACCCTGACAAAGATCCTGCTAGGATTGAAAGCTAGGCTCCTACTGCCTCGCAGTTTATTACATTGCGATGCCCCTCAATGGCAAGAAATCCAAGAGTACAAATCTCCCGTCATTACAGCCAACCTCCCACAACTAACCTACTGAAGCTTAAAGAGACAAAGAAAGGTAACATTGTCCAAATCCTCAAAACTTACTTAGAACTCTAGTGGTTCTCTCATACCTTATCACATTCATATTAACAATAAAAGCACGGGAAAGGTTTCGGTTTTTCAAATTTCCATTTCCTTCAAAAGATATTTATGATTAAAGTGTCCAGATATGAAATTGTCTACGGGATAATTTCATGCCGTGTACAAAGTAAGTACAATGAGTTAGTAAATATATTTACTTTGCATTTTTGCTTATATCTCAGCCAAAAAAACATCCAATTAAACGTGAATTTTCACACATTACTTTGTGGACATATCAGATCACACCAATCCACATTTTATTAATCACTCATCACTTTTTGCACCTGCCAACAAAGTTATTAGATCCCTTTAAGGCAGTGTATACTAAATACATTACAGAAATGCCCAACATCACAACAGATGCCTTAGAATTGGTTCAAATACTTTCTTCTACTGCTCACCTGAGAGAACACACCGGGTGGACGTGGGCGCTGATGATCTTTGCGATGCCCCTCGTCAGGAAATCCCAGATCACAACCCTCCCGTCATTGCAGCCGACCGCCAGCAGCGTGCCTCGTTTGTTGAAGGCGCAGGTCAAGGCCATACTGATGCAATCCAGAGAGCCATCACTCTCCTAAAAAAGATTATTAGTATCATTATTATTTATTCGACAAAATAGCATAATACAGTGTAAAATACAACACAATTATTAACATATATATGCACATTATAAAAAAATACAGGTTACAATTGTGACAAAAGAAAATAGGGAGAAGAAGTATGTTGGCCAGGGTTCACAAAAGTGAAGTTCATCACTGTTGCCCTTTAATAGTGGTACATGTAGTTTCAGATGTTGAAGAGGATTATTATTATTGGGGAAAGACAGGGAGGAAGAGGAGAAAGAGAAGGAGAGGAGTAAAAGGGAGCCGGGTAGGAATTATACAGGGACTGAGGGTAATTTTGCCCCCTAATTTTCAAAATAGCCCCCCTGAAATCAGTAGGTAGCCCCTAAAATTAGCATAGGGTATTATGTAAAAAATTTCTGGATATCAATCAGATTGGAATAGTAGCCCCCTAAAATTACAAATTAATTCCTGCATTGAAAGGGAGGGATATTTAAAGGGAACAATAGTCCTGAATAAATTGGATGCTTCCCAATTCTTTCAATTAGCTGATGGTTCAAAAACAAGAGGGCACAAACTCAAAACCTTAAAGCAGCACTGTCGTACTAGACTAAGACAATATGCCTTTTCAATCAGAGGTGTTAACAATTGGAACGCACTACCTGATGAAGCCGTTAATGCTTCGACTATCAACCAATTCAAGTCGGCATTAGAAAAGCACTGGAAAGATCATCCCCTGAAGTATGGACCATATCTCAGATTGGATGGATCTTCAAAGAGGGACAAATAAGCTTAGCTTCCAGTCTCTACAAACAAGTAAGTAAGTAAGTGAATAAGAGGAGAAGAAGGATGGGGAGGGGAGAAGAATAGAAAAACAGGAAAAGGGGGATAAGCAGGAGAGGATTCAAGACTGAAGACTTCCTTTATTTGTACAAAATCATAAAACTTGTCTTGGGTTCGCAGTATAATTTCAAAAGGGCGATTGCATATTACTATTAGTGTGGTAACAAAATACATAAATTAACAAAAATATTGAATCTTGTAAATAATGAATATCACATAATAAATACATGTCTTATTGATAATTTTGTCATTTCTGTATACGTGTAGTATGGTTGTGGAGGACTAAACCCAAGGACGAGGAAGAGGATGTTTCAGATACATGAACATAAATGTGGCTGCACACATACAGCTCTAGACAGAGGGCCTTATTACTCCTCAAGATCACTGTACAAACTACTGCAAGCAGTGTGTCAAGTTTGTTCCAGAAACTTATGATTTGTCCCATAGATTCCTCATGTACACATTTGTAGCAACACACCAACTGTTTAACTTTAAGACCGGAAGGCCAACAGGACATCAACCTATCCTTCCATACAGATGATGATGATGATCATGAAATAATCCACCCTTCTAACTCTTTCATAACAGTTCATTTCAAATATAAATGTAATCCACACAGGCACACATACACAGTTACTTACCTCTGGGTAGTTTTGGCCGAAGGACTCTGTAGAAAGAAACAAATAATTTAATTAATGTTTCAGAACTAACTACTTTTATAATTGCCAGTTCATGGCTGTCAAAAAAGAAAGGAAAATCAATGTTTATGTTAGTTTTTTTGCCACAATCATACCCATTTATAACTATTTAGTAGCAAACATACATAAATTAAATCATAGTTCTACCTGCAAACAAAATATAAACAATTGTTTCATTTTTTCCACAAATGAATTGTTTCAAGAGAAAAATAAAAATTGAGATGATTCAAAATTATCTGGCATCAAATACTATGGCAAAAAATAGACATGAAATTAAAACAGGATATTTAAATACTGGTCCAATACTAACCTAACCAGGCGCCGTCCGTAGGACGGCGCCTGGCATTCTGAGCTGTGTATACCGTGATGGTAACACTTTATAGGCTTTAACGGCAAACACACTTCTACAAAACCATACAATATCATACTTTAAATAACATATCTCGGTTCATACTTACGAATTATGTTATGCATGGACATCAATGATCCAAATCTGATGCTCCATTCGTTTTATTTATACTGAAATTTACTATAAAACTGGCAAGATTACAGAAGTTACGAAAATGGTTTCCGAATTTGTTCGCTGCATGCAATATCAGGTGATCAAAAACTTGTCGGCAATGCACCCCTGTACTATCGCCCCGCGCATGCGCTATGCATTGCCGACGAGTTTTCGGTCACCTGACATTGCATGCAGCGAACAAAGACGAAGGAAATAACAGTCATCATCATCATCATCATCAATTTGAGGTAAGTTATCATTCTTTTGCAACAAATTAAATATCAAGCAAGGTAGGTTGAATGTTTAATTCATGTCTAGAACTAAAAAAAAAATAATAATAATAGATGGAAAGTTCTTGAAACCACCCGTCGCAAAATTTCCTCAAAATTTGTTAACGTCTCGTCTTCACAGCGCCGTCCTATGGACGGCGCTGATCACAGTTAGTCCAATACATATTTTAATTATTCATTTATTGTATTTTGAAATGCTGCAAATCTGCAAACAAATGTGTATATTTAGTGAATCAAATGTAAAGAAGTGCACACTGGTCACTGCACTGCATATCAAAATATTTTTGCCTGGCATAATCTGTCCATTTGCACTTTCTACGAGCTTCAAGTGTTGTTAAAATCACATCTACAAAGTTAATGGTTCACTCAGGTGAACCATTTACACGCAATATATGCTAATGCGCTGGAGATAACAATACCAGCCATTCGTACACTGTTGCCGTTCAACATGTTGACCGGCGTGTTTTAGGACGCATCGGTAAGGAAAACGGACGGGAAATAATCATTTTATTTCTACATTTTGCGATCTTCAAAACAACAAAGTCGGTAATTATTATCAAAGTATATGAATTGTGGATCACATAAACGAAAGTTTTTTTGCATTTGCTGGTAAATTGAGGGAGAAAACAGCCGACAAAAAAATTGTTTCCGTTGGATAGTGCAGCGGGCGGAAGAGGTTGATCTCCGCACAACGCTATTGTAATGAACCTATGCACATCTACAATGTATTGTAAATGGTCCTGGTGAACCTATGTGTGGTAAAATAACATGCTCATTGCTCAATGTCATGATAACGTCAAAAATGTAATGAAAATGTGTCTTTTTAGCATACCCCTGAACTACTACACTCTTCACTTCAGACTCATCCTCTCAGTGCTTGTTTTTGTAAACGAACACAGAATGGATTGGCATGACGATTGATTGGCAACACTCTTTCCAGCAGAGACAGTTCCGCTAACATAACAGTAACTGCACTAGTGCACTTGCACTTTCAGTTACACCATTTCTTCTCACACTCACAGTCACAATCATGTAAGAGTAGTTGAACCGTATGTTATCTATTTTATTTTATTTACTGTTTAAACTTTTAGTGGAGTAAATTACTTAGTTTTCATGGCCCGGCACAATCCTTTCCAAAGACCAAACACAAAACGAAGTGTGTGGGACTGGGGTTGTGCATACAGAAAACCCGCCAAATCGATAAGCAAGATAATCAAATAGCTTTTGCACATTAAATCGACTCAAAATACAGGGAAACATCACAGTACATGACATAAAATGAGAATGCTTACCAAGAAGTTCTAAATTCATGGCTCTTTACAAGCGGGAAACACAAAGAAACTCTCCAAATCCAACTCCAACTCCTACGGTCAAGAAGCTATTGCGTCTTCAAAGAAACAATTCACAAACAAACCGAGGGGGAACAAATTCTTGTTTTTATACGATGGCGTATACTTGTTTGTATTTTTGTGTTTGTGTGTGACATTATGTGTGTGTGTGTGTGTGTGTGTGTGTGTGTGTGTGTGTGTGTGTGTGTGTGTGTGTGTGTGTGTGTGTGTGTGTGTTTGTTTGTTTGTTTGTTAATTGATTGATTGATTGATTGATTGATTGATTGATTGATTGATTGATTGATTGATTGATTGATTGATTGATTGATTGATTGATTGATTGATTGGTTGATTGGTTGGTTGGTTGATTGATTGATTGATTGATTGATTGATTGATTGATTGATTGATTGATTGATTGATTGATTGATTGACTTTTGGTTGATTGATTGATTGATTGATTGATTGATTGATTGATTCATTCATTCATTCATTCATTCATTCATTCATTCATTCATTCATTCATTCATTCATTCATTCATTCATTCATTGATTGATTGATTGATTGATTGATTGATTGATTGATTGATTGATTGATTCATTCATTCAGTTCATTCATTCATTCATTCATTCATTCATTCATTCATTCATTCATTCATTCATTCATTCATTCATTCATTCATTCATTCATTCATTCATTCATTCATTCATTCATTCATTTATTGATTTTAGTTATTAATTTTGTTCAAATTAAATTTCTTCTTTCACATGGTTACAAAGAATTGATTAACACCTTACAAACATAATAAATTAAACAAACTTACACGTTAATATTTTTCTCTTATTGTTTTTTTTTGTTTAGTTTTTCTTTTTTAAATATAAAATACCAATATCACGTTTTTATAGGGATTCGGTTAAACTTCAACGATCTGAGTTAACTAGATTATTTCAATAAATAAAATGCTATTTCCTGAATTTGGCACTCAAAGGGTATAGGCCTATTAGCGTAATGATGATTCAATCGGTGAGTTTACACTGTTTTCATGCCTTGCCTATATTCATACTTGATTTTGTATAGGCTTTTTAATGAAGCTAAATTATAATTACGATTTCAATTTCAAAAGCAAAACTTTCTGTATATAAACCATATAGACTTACGGTATAACTATTGAGAAAATTATATTGGATACAAGATGCATTGAATAGCGGCACACTGAGTGTTTCTATTATTTTGTTCAGAATTGTTACCCTCAGCGTGTTTTGTATAATTATGGTCAAAGTTATTAAGGCGGGGCAGTTGCCCCTGGTGCCGGTTGTTAGCTTTTCAATTTGTGAAGTAACTGCCCCTCGGTCAAAAATGTGGGATCCGTCAACTTTAAATTTTCGAGACCCGTGAGACCGAGACCACTTGTTAAAGGGATCTAGTAACTTTGTTGACGAGTGCAAAAAGTGATGAGTGATTAATAACAATGTGTTGAGTGATCTGATATGTCCACAAAGTAATGTGTGAAAATTGGATGTTAATTGGATGTATTTTGGCTGAGATAATGAGCAAAAATGCAAAGTGATATTCACTAACTCATTGTACTTACTTTGTACACGGCATGAAATTATCCCGTAGACAATTTCTCATCTGAACACTTCAATCGTAAATATCTTTTGAACGAAATGGAAACTTGAACAAAAAACGAATCATGTCATTGTCCCATGCTTTTCTGATTGTTTTATTGAATATGATACGGTATATAAGACAACCTAGAGTTCCAAGTAAGTTTTGAGGATTTTGACAATGTTACTAAGTCCCTTTAAGTTGTGTCCTCAGGGGCCAAGACCATCATGGGTTATGATGGTCGAGACCGCTAAAAAGTGGACTCAAGACCCGTTTAAAGTGGTAAAGGGTGGGGGGGGGGGGGGGGGGTGAACCCCTCCCCTTGGGCCCAAAACAGTAATTTTTTCATCAAGGGTGGGGGGGGGGGGGGGGGTTGAATCCGCCCCCCCCCCCCCCGGGTACGCCTATGGTTTACGATTGTGCATGCATTCAAGAAAGAAATTGCTCAACTGGTAATTATGATATCCAAGGAGATATACTTATGTGGTGTGGCAAGATTGGTAGAGCGCGCGCTTTTCAATCATGAGATCCCGGGTTCGAACCCTGCCCACTGCCTTTGTCCTACAGCAAGACAATTTATCCACAATTGCTGCTCTCTACCCAGGTGTATAAATGGGGACCCGGTAGGAGGTGAAAGCCTTTATGTGAACGATCTTCTTAAGCCCATGAGCGCTTGGAAGGAATGCTCCCCAGGTAGTGGAGATGGTGCACACAATATGTGCTGGTTTGCATTGTATCCTATGACCGGGGGTAATATTATCATTGTAAAGCGCTTAGAGATGATTATCAATCATATTAGGCGCTATATAAATCGAGATTATTATTATTATTATTAAAGGTATACCATACTTAAACGGGATGGCATCACAGATGTTGACAGAGTGCCATCAAGAGAGGGCGGCACACTATATTTTCTTTACAGAAATACAATAATTTTATAAGAAATTTTCTTCATGTTCTGTCATTATGTTAGTTAGATAGATAGATTTGATTTGGTCTACAAATGGTTTGTAAAGTTCATCAATGGGGGAGAGATAAGTGCCCCGCCACCTATCATACATTATCTACGCCTCTGCCCCTGCCCCTGCCCCCCCTCAAGGATATAGGGTTGGTTATTTTAGTCTTTATAATTACTCCTGGGACCGCTATTTAATAATATCGCCAGCACCCTCCGAGAGACACGGCTATTATACAGGGTGGCCCCCTCAAAAAACGGAACGGGGCACTTCCTAAAATATAGTACCAAAATTATTATGTCCATCGGATAGGGTGTCTATTCCAATGAAAAACGATATCAAGTACAGTAATGTTGGTCGTGTAGTTTTTGTTTTAGGGCGCTGTGAGTGACATCATGCATGTCAGGTGCCCATTTTTGTCAATTTTTACCAAGTCAACGCCAGTTAAATCGCACTTCCTGTCCGTAATACCATCGAACGACCATGCCCATTCTCTCGGCACACGGCTGAGTGCACACTAACAATGACGCGCGGACTGCTCGTTGTACGACGCTATGACGGGCAGTAAGTGCGATTTAACTGGCACTGACTTGGTGAAAATTGACAAAAATGGGAGCCTGACATGGTGTCACTCACAGCGCCCTGAAACAAAAACTACACGACCAAAATTACTGTTCTTGGTATCGTTTTTCTTGGGAAAAACACCCTATCAGATGGACATAATCATTTTAGTAGGCCTACTTTATTTTGGGAAGTGCCCCGTTCCGTTTTTTTGGGCCACCCTGTATAGGTCTCAAACCGGGCAAGTCGATTTGTGAAAAGAGCTATCGTAGTAACTCTTTGATTTGTGCAAGATTATAATAGAGCACTGCACTATAGACCAGCCCTGATAGCAGACACTGGTAAAAATTACGTCAAATTTACGTCATTTTACGTCGTGTACGTCGTCTTAACGACGTCTTAAATTAACGTCAAAAAGTGAAGATTTTGCACCCGCGTTTACCGTGATATCGACGTCATATTTTGACGTGATATTGACGTATTTTTTTCCGAAAAGGCGTCTTTATGACGTCTTTAAGTCGTCAATTTGTACCATTAATTACGTTATTAAGACGACATAAAGACGTCCTATTGGTCAATATAAGACGTGATTTTTACGTCTGGATTTGACGTGATTTTCACCTTGTGTACGTCGTCTTTAAGACGTCGTAAATTCACGTCAAAAAGTGAAGATTTTGCACCCGCGTTTACCGTGATATAGACGTCATATTTTGACGTGATAATGACGTATTTTTATCCGAAAAGGCATCTTTATGACGTCTTTAAGTCGTCAATTTGTTCCATTAATTACGTTATTAAGTCGACATAAAGACGTCTTATTGGTCAATATAAGACGTGATTTTTACGTATTGATTTGACGTGATTTTCACGTCGTGTACGTCGTCTTAAAGACGTCATAAATTCACGTCAAAAAGTGAAGATTTTGCACCCGCGTTTCACGACATATAGACGTCATATTCTGACGTGCTAACGACGTCTTTTTATGACGAAAAGACGTCGTATTGACGTCATATTTTGAAGCGATTTTTACATTATTAATTATTAATTATTAATTATTAATTATTAATAATTTTAAAAATGAGATGGTTATGTCTTGTAGTATATTCCACAGTCAACACTTTTATAACATATAACATGTAACACATAATCCTATCCTATTCCTAAATCCTAAACCTATCCTATAACCTACGTATAACACCTTACTGATGAGTTGTCGTATAGGTTCCGTATATATATCCCGCTTCTTAGTATGTGAGATTTAAATGGTTAGTATTGACTGTTTAGTATTTCAAAGAGTTGATGCCTAAATAATTAATTTGCAAATCATGTTGAAAATATTAAAAACAGGTTGGTATTTATATTAGTTTTAATATCTGCAAAAACAAGATC
>JBAMJV010001746.1:0-57038 GCA_037951105.1 Echinarachnius parma
CAGTATAATAAGAGAGGCGCTCTTCCGACCTCTTTGCTTCGATTACATACCAGATTGTGACTGTGACTGTGACTGTCATTGCATTACGTTAATACGTAGTACATTACATTTATAATAACAATACAAATGATAAGATATTTATTAGTAGTGATATTGTTATTGTTGTATTGATGGATAGTTGAGTTTTGGTCAAACTGAATTTCAGTACGGTAACCAAAACGTGCATTATATTACAGTACAAACTAATAGTTATAAAATCAACCATGCTCGAAAGGTATACACAATTAAAAACGACTAAATAAAAACCCGGTTATCATTTTAAAAAAAGAACCGTTATAACTCAAGAGGGCGCTTTCTAAAAAATCATTGGTTTCAACCATTGTTTTAATGCAAAATTGTGCATGTGATGTTTTGTTAAAATAATGAATAAATATAGATATCAGCAACAAGTTTTTAAAAACCCCTTTTTCGGAAGAAGTGTATAAGCTTTTTAGTTATTTCAAATGGTATTAAAACCAACCAATTTAGAGTGTCAAGGGACATTTCAGGAAGTACCAATACTCAAGTGCACCTTTAATATTATCACTATCATAGGCGTACCCAGGTTTGGGGGAGGGGGGGGGGGGGGGGTGTGAAAGATCCTGGGTCTCGTTGCAGAAAGACTTGCAATCGATTGTAAAGTTGCAATTAATTGTAAGTCAGAAACTTTGCGCAATCGAACCAATCAGGCGTGCGCATTTAGTCACATAATCGGACTTACAATTAATTGCAACTTAACAATCGATTGAATATCTTTATGCAACGGGGCCCTGGCTTTAGACTCGAAAATGTGGCACAATCCTGGTCTCGGCCTAAACAAATTTAAAAATCCTGGTCTCGGCCTCGAAAATTTGGAAACTTCTCGGTCTTGGCTTCAAAAATTCTCTACAGATCCCCCCCCCCCCCCCCCCCCCCCCCACTGCTTACACAATTCTCAAACGATAGTCTTGGTCTTGGCCTCGAAATTCTTTGACTGGTCCTGGTCTCGGTGTCGGCTTCGAAAATTTGTTATGGACCTCCCCACTTACACAATTCTCAACCAATGGTCTCGGTTTCGGAACATTTGGCTGACGATATAACCCCCCCTCCCCCCCCCCCCCCCTTGAAAAAAAAGTTATTATGATTATATACTTTTATTATTACTATTATTATTATTATTATGCATTATTATTATTACTATTATTATTTATATTATTATTATTATTATTATCATTATTATTATTATTATTATGTATTATAATTGTTATTATTATTATCATTAGTAGTACGTAGTAGACGTAGTAGTAGTAGTAGTAGTAGTAGTAGTAGTAGTAGTAGTAGTAGTAGTAAAAGTAGTAGTAGTAGTAGTAGTAGTAGTAGTAGTAGTAGTAGTAGTAGTGGTAGTATTAGTAGTAGTAGAAGTATCATTATTATTATTATTACTATTATCAATATTATTGTTATTATTATCATTATTATTATCATTATTAGTAGTATTAGTATCATTATTATTACTCCTTATAACTAATTATTACTACAAGACAGTAGTATCATTTCTCGAATTTCCCAACAACCCAGTTGGTTGGTCCATTTCGATAGAACATATGGGGATCATGTGTAATTCGTTTTTAATGTGAAATTTCCCTTTCAGATGCCGAAAAAGGGAAATGTCAAGAGGAATTGTCCAGGTTGCGGATCTTTTAACAGCAATTCAAAGAAGACTTGCATCAGCTGTAATATCCAATTGATAAAACCCAAGAAAGCAAGCAACAAAGAGGAATGGAAGACTGGGACCAGCGTGACTGCTTTGAAGGAGCAACTTGAATCGAAAGTAAGTGTCCGTTTGCTGTGAAGTGTTACACATTATAGTCATGTCAGGTGAATATTATGACACATAAAACAATGTTGTTTTTATCTAATTTGGTTTTAATTACTTTATTTGTTTCCACATGGTTTAAAGAACAGAGGTAAAACAAAAACTGAATTATACAGTGAACCATTAAGCATGTTAAGTAAGGTATACATGAACAAATATAAATGAATGAAAATGTATATTTTAACAATAACATTTTATCAATCGTGAGAATAGTGCAATACACCATGGTTAGAGTGCTCGACTGGATTCGAATCAATTATACATATAACAATATTTAGCTAACTCCTTTAAACTACAACGTTGTTGCGTGGCCATAAAACAACGTTGTAGTTTAATGAAGTCATACTATACAAACACTTATACAATATATTTAAATCATATATGGGCATTTCTACGGGGAGGTGGACATGAACTGAACAAAACAAATAATTGGCTCTGTTTCAAATCTTATTATCTTTTTTCTGGATTATTTGTGTTCATAAATCATGATCCTATCAATGAAATATTTCAGTTCACATAATTGTTTTAGTTATTAGGTGTCTCCTTACAGGAGAAACAGAAATCATACGTGAAACTCCACACAATGGACTACCTTGTGCAAATTTCTAGATATTCTTCATATTTTCTGGTATTTTCATAATTCAAGTTAGTCTTTTGAGTGCTCTAAATCTTGTATGAATCAAAACCTCCGGACAAACTGTAACGCGAGTTACCGATGTTTCTACATCATTATAGCTTATTCCCAAATAGTTTGGAAATTCGTTTCAATACTGACTTATAGGGCACATATAAATGTCAAACTAGCACATACACTGTATTTTGACTAGGATACCTTTTAGATGGTTCTTTTCACTATCCAGGTTTACTGTATTGGTTCGTTACCGAACTGGATTCTTCCCCAAAGGTTCCTAGCTCGCTCTGGCTGTCTTTTTTGTGTTGTCTAGTTAGTGCACATCTAATTAACCCTTGGTCATGAAAATTAGCCTACAGTTCCATACAAGACGCACAGCGTACCATGCTTAGCAGTCTGCATGAAGATTATGAGGAACAGAAATGCATATGAAAGAGATACTTAAAGAGGGCATACTACCATCCCTCAATCATACGACAGTAACGTCGTATTTGTTCGTCACATTTTGTCATAAAACTATCGTTTTAATATACGAAATTCATCTTTTGAAAAATAAATTCTCTTCCAGGCCAACAAACTATGGGGTACATACAACTACCATGTAGTTGTGTTGTATTATTCAGATTCTCCCAAACGGAAGCGATGCACATCGTTTGCTACAGCAGGACCCGCAGAGACATTTCGAAGCGCAGGGGAAGACGCTCTTGTGAAGATGTTTACGAAGTCAATGAAAAAGGGTATATTACATTTTGTGTTGTTAATTAATGATGATGAAACATTAAAAAAACATGTTGTAATTGCCACTGTATGCATGAAGAATTTGTACAATGTTAGAACATGCGAGTTAAAATGAACTCCATCCCCGAAGAAACATAGTTGGATTTTAGTTTTTTAGTCACGAAATACGAATTTTATGACCGTTTGAACTTTATGAAGTAATCATCTGCTTGGACAAAGTTACAATGCGCATATTTCCAGTTTTTTTATTTTCTATATATAAATAACTTGAACATTCCACTTTACTCAATAAGTTCCCTTACGTCCAATGACAGGGGTGGGGGGGGGGGGGGGGGGGCGGGGGGCAAAGAGTTTTAAAAGAATACTCTTGCCCAGAATGTGAGTTTCTGTCTAATTGTACATTTACTGTATTATTTTATGCACAACTGATTTCAATTGTATTGTATGATTATCTGACGCGTAAGTGCACTCTCTCTGATCGACATGTCTCGAAATTTGTTGCCCTTTCAATTTGTATACATGTATAACCCTTACACATGTACAGGTAATACGTACATGTTTATAGTTTTCTTTATTCAAGGACAACAACACCCAAGCAAACTTTTGTTTTCACTATGGGAAATTGATTAGGATTAATGATATCTGAAATTTAGAGCATAATCGATCAAGAAACAAGAACACTACACAATGGTGATTTCAATATTTACACAGGATGACAATGCACCGTGTCAAGTTCGTGGACAATTCCCCATATTTTTGTAATACAAATCTGTTTTTTTCCTGTAGTTTCCCTCCTAGTCAAACTCAAACTCAAATGGAGGGCACAAAACATTCTGAAAATGTGACAATATGAGAAATTGTCTGTACAAAATATTTGGCGCATATGAGGTGTTGTCCACAGACTTGCGCTGCCAATTGTGTCAGACATCTCCAAGAAGTGCTGGAATGTCAATAATTATTCCTCCCACTTTTTGAATTGTCCCGTTCAGGACCAATTGATTTTGCTTAAATATGTATTATCAATATACAATATTTTCGGAACCAGTCCTAAATTGGTTAAATAATTCTAGTGACCCTATATTGCAGGCATTTTCAAGTTCAGTCATTTGTAAACTACGAGACTATACCACGTTAATTTTCCCGCAACGTTCCAAATTATCCTATGCTTACACCTTTCCTATTCGTTTGTTATCTCCCCTCCTCCTTTTGATAGCTTTACGAGAGTTTGCAAAACCAGATCAGGAAGCAGGAGAGACAACTCCCGAGGCCACAGGAGGAACCACTGCTGAGGGGGAAAGAAGGAAGGATGGAGGGGCAAGAGAGACACTTCCAGAGGCCACAGGAGGAACCACTGCTGAGGGGGAAAGAAGGAAGGATGGAGGGGCAAGAGAGACACTTCCAGAGGCCACAGGAGGAACTACTGCTGAGGGGGAAAGAAGGAAGGATGGAGGGGCAAAAGAGACGCTTCCAGAGGCCACAGGAGGAACCAATGCTGAGGGGGAAAGAAGGAAGGATGGAGGGGCAAGAGAGACACTTCCAGTGGCCACGGGAGGAACTACTGCTGAGGGAGAACGAAATCATCAACGGTATAACAGAATTAGTGAAAGAGAAAACACTGGACTTACTGGTACCGCACGTCACATCGTATCATCTGGGGAAAACGTAGGTGAAAATGCCGACAATACTTGGGATATACAAGACACTGGACATACAAGCGAACGTACCCCAATTACTGAAAACTTCAGTAACATTGACGTAAGTACTGCTGGACCGAGTGAAAACATAAATAGCTCTAGAGGTAGGTCTGGAGGCAATGATGAAGATGCTGCAGCCAACTCTGTAGGCATTTGTGAAAAAGTCGTTAACGCTGAAGGCATTAGTGCACCCAAAAAGAAAAAAAGAAAGATATTAGTCAATGTCAATGGATCAACAATTGGTTGGGAATGCCTTTTTTGTGGAGAACCCTGGGAGCAGAGCAAAAGCAGAGAAAGGTGGATAAGATGCCTATCATGCAGCAAATGGGCCCACATTAGTTGCACATCCGGAGAAAATCTGTCACAGTATGAATGCGATTTGTGTATGTAATGATAATATTGCACATAGTCCGACAAATAAGGACCACACGATTACAAACTCTGCTAAGTTTTTTATGATCATTTTTCATCCATGGGGTACTGAACATGTCACCATTGAGCATTTTATGTATTAGGTACAAGGTGAAAGCCTTTATGTGAAAGATCTTCTCAATGCCTATGAGCCGCTTGGAAGAAATGCTCCCCAGGGAGTGGAGATGGTGCACACAATTTGTGTTGGTTTGCATTGTATCCTATGACCGGGGTACTAATATCATTGTAAAGCGCTTAGAGATGATTATCAATCATTATTAGGCGCTATAGAAATCGAGTATATTATTATTATTATATTTATTATATTATTAGTTTATTTCGTAAAAGCAGCTCAAAGTTAAAGCAAAATCTGGAGAGGAAAACGTCAGCAATTAATTTGGGTTATTTGGAGATGGGATATAACTAAATGTTCGTTTCTAAACAAACGTTCCCAGATTACTTCCTTCCATAATTAATTAGTAGAATGTTGATTGTGTTCATCATGTGAAATGCATTTAAGACATTTAAAATAGGTTGTCGCATAACAACATTTAGCAACGCATATCTAAAGTAGCATAGTGATGATTATTGTTTAGTATATACCTAATTTGCATAGTACATGAAATCGTGTTTGTCACTCTCCGGAAATTGTACAATAGTGAGCAATACTTTTTTGCACGTATCAAAATCACATCGCTCTGAAAATTAACAATTACCTACGGGAGCCTTGTGGGCAATGTATAAACTCTATGGAGATTGTATAATTTAGTAGAGAACGGGTAAATAATTATGACTGCCCCTTTTATCATGTCACAATACGGTTGGCCCCCAAAATGGAACGGGGCACTTCCCAATACATAGTAACAAAATTATTATGTCCATCACGTAGGGTGTCTTTTCCAATTAAAAATAATACCAAGAACAGTCATTTTGGTCGTGTAGTTTTTGCTTTAGGGCGTTGTGAGTGACGCAAAGTCAGTGTCTGATAAATCGCACTTACTGCCTGTCATAGCAACGAACAGCGAGCAATACGCGCGCCACTGATACTGTGTATGCATTTAGCTGTGTGCCAGGAGAATGGGCATAGTTGTTCGATACGATGACATGCAAATGTATTATTCTAACTTTGAAACCAAGTAGTATTTCAAATCAGGTGTACTTTGAAATGCAAAGCCAAATAACAGTATTGGGAAACGCCCCACACAAATATGCTGCCAACAGCTACCATGTGAAACCTACCTGTTGATGTACAGATTTGACTCAAAATGCTTTGAAATTGACTATTTTGAGCAATAGAATGATTTAAATAACATTGTTTTTACCAAGATTAAATTCAAGCGCACGTGTGCACGGCATGTCGCCTTGTTGGCAAATACAACAGGCCGACAGAGATGGAAGAACGAGCGGTGAATTTAGGCTCAATTTCAACGGCATGCTGACTGCAACAATTGAAGTTTTAATTAATATTTCTGCATTTAACGATACTGAGGTTCTGATTTGACCACACATGCCCCTTTTTATACTATTTCAACAATATCAATCAATTAATTTGGCCAATTTAGATGTTATACGTATAATTCCCGATACTGTTATTTGGCTTCAGATGTAGAAATGTTGCAACGTTATTGTAATGTGTTAAGCAGTCGTAAGTTACATATGGTTATCACACAGTCACTCATTGACTTAAATATCAAAATGTCTCACGATAAGCATAACAACATTTAGAAGGAAAAAAATTTAACAGCAGAATCTTGTTTAATATATCTCATCTTTTTGTTAATAATTCAATAAATACAATGTATGTCATTTCAACATTGCGATACTGTATTACATGGATCATGAATACATGATTTGATTGTGTATTGGTATAAGATGATAGTCAATACAAGTTTATGTGGATACTAAAATTAATGACTTACATTCATAAGATGGACTTTCTCATTAACAAATCCTGATTACTCTCTTCTTCAGTTCGAATGCCCATTCTCAAATTGTGATTAGGATTGTATTGGGTGACATTTATTGGGAGAATGGAATATAGAAGTAACTTCGTTGCAGAAAGAGTTGCAATCGATTGTAAAGTTGCAATTAATTACATTTGAAATGTAAATGGGAAGCACTGTCATACTGTTGTGAATTGCTCTTATATCAGATATATAATGCATGTAGTAGAATATGTAGTTGAAGTAGTAGTAATAATATTAATAATAATAACAATCATTATAATAGTGATAATCATAATAATAATAATAATTGTAATGATAATAATAATAATTATCATCATCTTCATAAAAATAATAATAATATAATTTCTTATATGGTACTAAATGCATAAATGTTTCAAAGTAGTAGTAGTAGTAGTAGTAGTAGTAGTAGTAGTAGTAGCAGTAGTAGTAGTAGTAGTAGTAGTAGTAGTAGTAGTATGTAGTAGTAGTAGTAGTAGTAGTAGTAGTAGTAGTATAGTAGTAGTAGTAGTAGTAGTAGAAGTAGTAGTAGTAGTAGTAGTAGTAGTAGTAGTAGTAGTAGTTGTAGTAGTAGTAGTAGTAGAAGTAGTAGTAGTATAAGTAGTAGTAGTAATTGTACTAGTAGTACTAGTAGTAGTAATAGTAGTCGTAGTAGTAGTAATAGTAGTAGTAGTAGTAGTAGTAGTAGTAGTAGTAGTAGTAGTAGAAGTAGTAGTAGTAGTAGTAGAAGTAGTAGTAGTAGTAGTAATAGTAGTAGTAGTACTAGTAGTAGTAATAGTAGTAGAAGTAGTAGTAGTAGAAGTAGTAGTAGTAGTAGTAGTAGTAGTAGTAGTAGTAGTAGTAGTAGTAGTAGAAGTAGAAGTGGTAATAGTATAGTAGAAGTAGTAGTAGAAGTAGTAGTATCAGAAGTAGTAGAATAAGTAGAAGTAAAGTATAAAGTAGTCGTTTACCAAATACGTGAATGAATAAGATCATAATTATATTCATTGTAATACATAATGCCAGGTCCCCGTTGCAGTGAGAGATACACACGATTGTAAGTTACAATTAATTGTAAGTCGGACAATTTGCGCGTTTCAACCAATCAAATTTGCTCATTGAGAACATATGATGTGATTTACAATTAATTGTAACTTACAACCGATTGTATCTCTTTTTGCAATGGGGCCCTGATAAGACTGGTTTAAAGCTAATAAAAGCGTATAAAATACACCTTTTACACAATGATAATAAAATGAAATCGATTATTTGTTTTTGTCCTTTGATACATTTAAGGCTATTTTAAACATTACCCATTGGACTGACTGTACACGGTTGTGACTATCAAGTGGATAGTTTAAAACAGAACACTTCAATAGTTAATATCTTTTTAATATTGGGAAATTCGAAAACCGAAACCTGTCCAATGCTTCTATTGTTGAAAGGATAGTACAGTTTTGACCAAGAATAATTTTAGTAGCTAAAATTTGTCAGTTATCATTAAAAACTAACATGTATTATTCAATAATGATTGAATGTTAGAAAAATATACAAACGACTACAGGGCTGTATTCATTCAAAAATGAACAAAAAGGCGGCCTCCAGACCTACCTTAAGTTTCATCCATTTTAAAAATCAAAATATTTGAATCTGATGTTTGGTTAAAATAAAATATGAATCAAACGAGAGACCATCAACACTTTATGCTTGGTAAAAGTTGGTCGCCCACTTGTTATTACGAACAATATATTTGTTAATATTTCAGCCGTTTCTGAACCAATTTCGACCAAATAAAATATGTTTTATCATTACAATTACACGTTTGTTCAACTTCTACACTTAATGTTTGTATATACCTCAAAAACATTTTTCCGAAGCGCCCTCAATACTAAAACTGATGTACCTCTTTAATACAAATACAATAAACATAATCTATATTTTAAACTTTTGATCACAATACAAATATAAGGTGAATATTTGTATTGTGATCCAAAGTTTATAATAGACATTATGTTAATTACCAATACAGATGAACTTTCCTACAAATACAATAAGGTATGAGATTACCGCTATAGAGTTCCGAATAAGTGTTGATGAATTGGAACCTGTTACTATATCCGTTTAATATAAAACAATCTACGTACAACATGACAAGAATGCTTGGTTCCTCACGATACATTTTGACAGTGATATGGCCTTTCATTTGGGGACTGATAATATAATTTAATTTCCTGCTGTGGTTATTCTATGAAAAAGGAGAACCTATTTTCGACATGTGCTTCTCAGCCACTCTTATGTAACTCATGATATATTAATGTTAATCTGCTTGAGAAATAATAATAGTGTATTAAAAAAGTAATAATAACAAAGTATACAATGCCCCAAAATATATATACCAAAAAGGTTTAGACTGAATACATGATATATACAATATAACACGCTTTTTAGAGTGCTTTAACTCGAAGTTGCTGTGAAGTATATCTCATCACTTTGGTCAAGACTAATTTTCAGCGAGAAAGCCCCTGACCAATAGTAAAATATTCCTACTAAACACAGGACAGCCATCAACCCCATGAGGGTTATAACAATAAAACTGACAGTGGATTTTGCAATGGGGGTGGGCTCCAATCTGCGAGCGCCTTTGGGCCAAACGACCTAGTTATTGAGGTATTATAATTAGCGTAATTATTTTTATTGAAATACCTCGGTCATACCCAAATCTAGAACGGAATTTACATGAACACCCTCGTGCATTGCAATTTCTACTAATTTCACAAGAACATGCCTCATTGCTGGACGATCTTCTGGTTTTGAAGCCATGCAATCTTGGGCAAGATTCTTAAGTCTCCTGTTCAGTTTTCCTCGAACAGAAATCATCATTTGAGTTTGGCCAAAAGAAAAAACATCTGAAGCTTTTGTCGGGCAGATCAAACCATTCAATACTTCTGGGGCATAAAAGATACGCCCTGCATCATCGAGTTCCTCTATTTGTTTGTTGGTCAAGGGTTTCGCCGCTTCTTGCATACACGCCAGTGAAAAATTGTCTAGCACACCAACTTTATGGCCCTTTCTCACCACAACCTGAATGTTTTCAGGGCAAACATGGTTGTGTAGGACGCCATTTTGATGCAGCCCTCTCAGAGCTGCACCACATGAAAGAAGTAATTGGATCCAATCAGTGTCTGACATCGAGCCAGATGTCAGCAACTGGCCAGCTGACTTTACCTCGGTACACTTGGTTTCCAGGGAATATATCATCATAGGATCACCAGTGTACCGTTTCCAATTCCAATGCACCCCAATTGGAAGTGGAATGAAGTTAACATCAAGGTTGGCAAAGAGCACTTTACATTCAGCAACGGCACTGTTAAAGCCTGAAATGTATTGTTTTACGTGTAATGTGGTCTTGGCCTCTCTTGACGGGAGCTCATGAAACGAGAGTGAGTTATTGCACTTAATGAGATTCATGGATGAAAGGTCCATATCACTGTTTGTAAGGTGAGGAATACCCACATCATCCAAGTGGGAATGAGGGAAACTATATGTGTCACTCATTAAACTGTTCTCTACAATTTGCACTGCCCGCTGACTTACACACTTACTGAGCCTTTCGTGTGTGCACCATCTGTGCCTTTGCTTTACCTCGCTTAGTTCAGATGACATGACTGCGAGACGTTTCTGTAACCTAGAGTTTTCGTCCTCTCTCTGGAAGGATGTTGATTGCTCGGAAAGATGGTTGCTTGTAGTTGACTTTCTGTTTGGCCAGCGAAACCTCTGGATCGGACTTTTACTTGGTCCCGGTTCTACCTGTATAATGGAATGATATATTTGCATTGCATTTTAGTCTGTTGATATCACTCCTTCTTTTTGAGAACAAATACTCCCACGAGGGACGCATTATTATTTTTATCGTCTAAATACAAATTAATCAAAATAAATTATCTGTAAAGCAAAAGGTCTGATTTCGTATGGATGTCTGCCTGCCCTGGCGTCTGAACATGCCGTGCTATGCATTGTTACCATCCAATTATGTTCAAACGAGTAAAAAGAATTTGAAATAGATAATTTGTATTTTGTGTAAGTGTTTTAATAAAGAAATGCGTAACAGCGTCGGTGTGAGTGTGAGTGCGTGTGTGTTGGGGGAGGCACGTACCTCCCATTCATGTGACAATAGCAATGCAATAAAATGGGTGCGGTTCGTTATTCCGACGGTTCGTTATTCCGAACACGCAAATTTCCTATACCTGAGTGTTCGTTAATCCGAAAATGAAATGGGGTTCGTTAATCCGAACATTTGTTGCATTATTCCGAAGGTTCGTTATTCCGAAGGTTCGTTATTCCGAAGGTTCGTTATTCCGAAGGTTCGCTATTCCTAAAATGAAATCGGGTTCGTTATTCCGAAGGTTCGTTATTCCGAAGGTTTGTTATTCCGAAGGTTCGCTATTCCTAAAATGAAATCGGGTTCGTTATTCCGAAGGTTCGTTATTCCGAAGGTTCGTTATTCCGAAGGTTCGTTATTCCTAAAATGAAATCGGGTTCGTTAATCCGAAAATGAATTTTGGTTTGTTATAATGCTATAATTTCATATAAAGAGATAAAATAAACTTAAAAGTTTGATTGGTCTGGCCAAGGGAGGGAAAGGGGGAGGGGTATGCTTAATGCAGGCTGTAAATTAAATAAACAAAACACAAACTATAGTATTATAACAAACCCGATTTAATTTTTGGATTAACGAACCCTATTTTATTTTCGGACTAATGAACCTTCGGAATAACGAACCTTCGGAATAACGAACCCGATTTTATTTTCGGATCAACGAACCTTCGGAATAACGAACCCGATTTTATTTTCGGATCAACGAACCTTCGGAATAACGAACCTTCGGAATAATGAACCTTCCGAATAACGAACCTTCGGAATAACGAACCTTCGGAATAACGAACCTTCGGAATAACGAACCTTCGGAATAACTGAACCTTCGGAATAACGAACCTTCGGAATAACGGACTGTAACCAAACGACGGAAATATCCTTAATGAAGTTAGGAAATGCATATACCAACAATATATTTTGCCAGTCACCCCAAATAATTTTGACTTTGCTTTGTAGCTGCTTGAAGGGAGTGTAACACATTTGCATCCACCAATCCAGGCGGGAAAACACATCTTAAATTTGTTTATTGAAGAAGTACGGGTTAAATTTATTTGATAGTTCTCACATATTTTATTAACATAATTCACTAGCTGCATGTACATTTTGAGAAAGCCGTGTTTGCAAATGCGATGTTTGCAAATGTGTTACACAGCCTTTAATTGTGATATCCAATTTTCAAAAATGGACAGCACCTATAAGAAAAGTAATATGCGCCGTACATGTCATTATCTCAGAAACTCTATAAGGTAGGGATCCGGTTCTATCAGCATTAATATCAACACCCACAGGAAGGATCTGCTTGATGGGAAAACTCCGCACAGTCTTGACTCACATTTTATAACATATTCGCCTTTATAGCGGAGAAACAGTTTTTCAGAAGTTGCTTTGTTCTTTTTAAAATATTTTCTTAAGATGTATGGATGATACAATGTATACTTGTACATGTCATAGGCCTACTTTATGATATTGAACTATTTTAATGATTTGCAGTTTATTTGATAATGACCTCTTTAGGCGAATCATTGCGTAATTTGACATGTTATAAATCAGTCGTTTGGAGAGACTGTATACGTTTTCTTTTACGATGTGTTCTTTATAACGTACCTGATGTTCGAGATTTCCTGAGCTCCCTGGTGAGCTATTTCCGGCTTCCTGTTCAGTCGCCAATATTTGTTTCTGTATTATAAGTATGTCCAGTTCAACAGAATATTCTCAAAAGATGAACATATTAAACTTAACTTAATATTATAATAGATATTTATATTTTACAATAATTGTGGGGGACCAACTATGATTAAACAATTCACATTTGTCGATACAAAAAAGGTAAGAACTTGAGGTGCCTGGAGGGCGCCTTCTTGTGATAACGGTTGCTTTAAAATTAAAAGAGCCCTGTAACTAAACCACGTTATGTTTTCTACCAATCAAGCATCATTCAAATATAACTTTTTATAATTAACTAATGATAATTTGCCCGTTTTAATTCCTAAAATTATGTTTGACAAAAAGTATCCCTTAAACCATAACACAAATTTATAGTAATACATGTATAATCATTCTACACACCTGGGGTTCAGAATCGTCAACGGGACTATTGCCAATCACCGGTCTAGTATTCAGTCCATCACCCTGTCATGCCAAAGTATTTAAAATTTAAAACTTGATTTTAACAAATCTAGAGAGACTAGATGGATCTTCGACTGCACGCAGTCGAAAATGATACCTCCGCTATGACGCAATTTAATTTATAAACCAGATCTTGGGATATCACAATTACGAGTTATTTTTGCATATAATGATTCCTGGGAAACTGACCTTTGACCTCATGACCCACACTAGTATGACTACTAATTGGCTCCCTATGATACATTCAGGTACCAAGTTTGATTGAAATCTGACATTCAATTCTGAAGTTATTTTCAATTACAATCAAATTTTGCATAAATAATTAGTTCTATGACCTTGACCGTTGACCTCATGACCCCCAAATTATGTTGCTCCATAAGATGCATTCAGGTACCAAGTTGTATTGAAATCTGACATTTAGTTCATAAGATATTGGTTTTACATTTAATTTTTGCATAAATATTGAGTCCTGTGACATTGACCTTTGACCCCATGACCCCCAAATTGCATGGCTTTATTTTCTGTCAATGATACATTCACATACCAAGTTTGATTGAAATCTGATATTCATTTCTTGAGATTTTGCCATCACAAGCTATTTTTGCATATGTATATTAATTGAGCCGTGTGACCTTGACCTCATGACCCCCACTATCTATTCATATCATTGTCAACCTCAATAATAATATTAACTCTCATACCAAGTTTGAAATTGATCCGTCTACAGTTTCTTATTAAGACAACCCCCGAATATAATGCCTCCGGCCACTTCATTGGCGGAAGCATCAAAACAAAACAATACCTAAGTGGAAAGGTAATTTTATCGAAATTAGATTTACTATTTCCTACTCATCGATTATTTGTCATTCAGTATTAATTGGGTTATGACTTTCCCTTTAATTGATTGTATAAATAACATCAAGTAATGATTCATGTCCAGCCAGCCAGCCATTAATGATGGTGTAAAACGGTTTAAATCAATTTGTAGTCTAATACATACATATTGATCGAATGGTTATGATATAGTTATAGTAACAGTAATAATCTTCAACGATACACTACATTAGATGATTTGTATGTGACATTGGACCGGGTTACAACTTTAGCTCAACAGATTATGAAGTTACAAGATGCTTAGTCAGAGTATTTCATGAAATTGTAATATTGATTTTAACGTTGATAACTTAGTAGCACAATCTCTCGCTGATATGATAATTGTTGGTGGCAATAAGTTACTCCTCAAAAAGTTGTGTCTTCCATTTGTCTTAGTTTTTCTGATTATGTCCACAAGACTTACCGATGATTCAGTTTGGCAGTCATTTAGTTCACTAGCTGACAACGTTTGTCCTCTTTTCTGTTAGAAATAGGAGACACAACATCGCTGGATTAATTTAATAATTATTTTAATGGCAATAAACGACATGACAATCTTACAAACTTTTAGATTGAATGAGTTAGAAATAACAGGTTGCCCAATTTATAGTACACCACCCTCCTGGAGAGATGCAAATACATTATAATGTTCCTTATGCAATGTCGTAGCCATATGCTATTGATATTTGGATCTAATATTTTGAAGCAATTACAGTCTCTCTTACCTCCTTCTTTTTCCGTGCTCTACGATTTCTTTGGCACACTCGTTTGTAAGGCTCTGGTCCTGTTGTCCCGGTTACTGATATCTGAAGTGGATATTTAAGTAGATGGTATTCATCAATCCGAATCATAAAATATAGTGACTAATACAATGACTATTAATAATAGCGACACTTTTTAATAAATAAAACAAAGTTGTGTCAGTTAAGGACAAAATATATGATTAATTTTTAAAAGCTTTCTCCACTGTCAATGTGATCATACCCCTTCGTACTCAAAATGGCCTGTAATATTTGTAAATATAACCATAGTTATTCGTAGATGGAAGAATCACAATTACATGTCCGAGTCTTGTATGTAGGCAGCACTGAATCACATGACTGGATAATGAACCATTTCAGGTACAATAGGCAATGAGTGGAGGGCTATCGACGGACCTCATTGTTATATCATAATTACCCAATTTATAAGCATGGAATGTGCACTTTCTACGCCCTTGTGAGGAATTGATTCAGGCACACACAATAGTTTACAGTAGTAATCTATTGCAAATGATGAGCTATAATATTAAACCATTTCTACCATTTCTTCATATTAATCATAATTACTACCCGTTTAACAGGTCTGAACAAAACATATTATAACACATACTAAGGCTATACATAACATTGTTTAAAGAGAGCATAGCTAACACAAGACGAGACACTTACCGATGATTCGGTCGGACAGTCATTCACTTCACCCCCTGAAGACGCCTGTTCCCTTTTCTGTTAGAAGAATTAGAAAAGACATAAATGCTGAAACTTATTTGCAGTATAATGGCTTAATGCTTCACAATATTACGATATACGATCAATCTCATCAATAAAATAATTTAAGTTCGAAAATGAAACAAAGAATAAGCCAGTTCGTAATTAGACTATGGAGCTTGGGTGACGTCAGAGGGCGTAGTCCGATATTCCATCAACGGGCTATCAACGTACAGTAAAGTGTATGCTATCATGTCATTTTACCGGATAATTTTAGTTTGACAGCATAAAACAAACATTAGATGCATAAAATCAAAGTGGAAATTATACGAGCAGCTGCATAAACTCATAAAGAACACATTTGATGTAAAGAATATTCAAGAATTTACCGATTTTTCTCCATATCAACTTTCTTGTAATCATCTTTCTTGTGAATTATCTAGGTGAATCATTCACACGCAATAATGCTAAGCAAGGCGGGCGATAAGCATACCACCCATTCGTACAATGTACCGTTCAAAATTGAACGCTATGTTTTAGGACGCCATCGGCAAGGAAAACAGACGGGATATAATATTTCTTTCTACATGTTGCGCGGTCTTCAAAACAAGAAAGTCGGTAATCATTATCAATTTATATAAATTGTGGATCACATAAACAAAATTTTGTTTGCATTTGCTAATAAATGGAGAGAGAAATCAGCCGGCAAAAACTGTTTTTGCGTTGGATAGTGCAGCAAGCGGAAGACGATAATCTCCGCACAATGCTATGTACACTATTATGTACACCTATACGTGCGTGCTAGCCAGGCCAAGCAAGGCTCGGTGAAATTATTGATCAATAAATATCATCATTACACATGAATAACACATTCTATCAAACCGGTTCTTGTTCTATGAAATAGTACATATTATGCTATTAACCTTTGATGTGGTGAATACAAAAACGATGGGCTTATTTTTATCCTGATCCAGATTTTAAAAACGTAAACAAATAATTCGCATTCAATTGCACGTGTGGCTCCTTTGATTCTCACGATCGATGGAATATCAAAATACCCGGAAGTAAATACGCGCATGCGCAGATTGTAACTACGAACTGGCTTATTAATATCTACCTGTAAAATTATATTATCATGTTTACAACAAAAGATACGGAATGTCAATAATGTGATTTTTAAAACGTGGGTTCCTTATTTTGAGATTCAGGTAAGAAAAATGGTTAACAAAGTAGCATTGAACATGATTCTGGTAATAAAAATCAAATACAAATAATGTTATAATGAGTTAAGTTAACATCTTGGTTTGTAATGTTTCACATGAGAAGAAATTGTGACATTCAACATATTTGAGAATACCATAGACGGGTGAAAATATAGGCTACGTCAAGGGAACTAGTCCAATCTTGCGCTATAGATATTTGGACCAATATGTTTGGACTCAATTTTCTTACCTCCTTCCTTTTCCGCATTCTGCGATTTCTTTGGCACACTCGTCGGTAAGGCTCTGGTTCTGTTGTCTGAAGTAAACATTTAATTGGAAACAATCAAATAATATGCCGCAATAACTTTTCATTAATGGAAACAAGAATAAAACCAGAACTAATACAGTGTCATTAAGATTTCATGGGATGATTTTGCTAGCTTAAGAAAATCTATTTATTTTGTTTGCATTTAGTCATTCCTTCATTCTTGAATCTTTCTTTCTTCATTTATTTATTCAAATATTCATTCGCTTCGCTATATCAAGTAAACATTATTACAAACAAATACAAAGATTATGCGTCCCGTTTGGCGTCCTCGACCATGTCAGCAATAATCTTGCAACTATATTGAATTATGCATGACTTGCAACGGATGGGCGGAATATTTCAGGGTCACAGGTCCACAAAGAAAGGGCAAGAAAACCCGACTTACACGAATCAAAGTATTGTTAGTCAATAGGTCAAATATATGTTAAAAAGAAAATAACAGTTTCACAAAAAGTAGAAACAAACAGAATAATTATTGCAAGCAAGAAATGCATTAAGATCATAATCTCAAGTATGTGCAATTCAATCGTTTTGCGCAACCAATGACGTGTGACTTTTTACAACAATTACATCATTGTTTTTAAAGGGATGTAGTAACATTTTAATTAGATTCATTATGGTTATAACGTTCATTGTTGTATTCATATTACCAACCACAGGCATTGGTCTCCAAATGTCTCTTTTTTGTAATATAAACAATATTATTTATGATTGAAGTATGCGTATATAAAACTCCTCATAGGAGAATCACTTATAAATACATTGAGTATGCAAATGTCACTTTGCATTTTCGTTAATTACACGGTTACGATTATGACAGCACTAACTATACTATCAGGGGCTGCGGAACTGGGGGAGGGGGGGGGGGGGGCTGGGGGCTGCAGCCCCAAACTTGTTTGGCTTAAAACAAAGAAATACATTTAAGCATACAAATAACAATTATTATAACAATTCAAATGTGGTCAGCCCCCCCCCCCCCCTCCCCCCTCCTCCTCCTCACTTTCAAAACCTTTCCGCGGCCCCTGACTATTACCAATGAACATCACTCAGTGGACATCCGAACACAGAAATACACTGTTTTTCAATCAATTTTCACACAACTAGGTCATGTAAAAAAGTTACTACATTCCTAAATCAATTACATTAGATGCTCTCATTGATGATGCGGATCAGTAGGTCTGGGTCCCGTTGAGTCAGAAAATTTGCGTGTTTCATGATCTCACTATGACTATCATTAATTTCATATGATAGCAATATGATAGCAATTAATGTATTTATTATCTTTCTTATTTAATAATTAAAACAATCTTCGATCGTGAAGTGGCATTTTCAATGTAACTACCCATAAAAGGGTTAACATATATCATAATACATGTACCAACTAGTACTTATCTAGCCAGGCTGACCAGTCAATGTGTCATGCTTACCCCATCTATGATGTCAGTGACGTTGCTTGACTTATCAGCAGTCTCTTCCATGGTTAGACGCATTAATCTTCTTCTGTATAACAACAACAAGGTAAACATGCACTACCATGCATTGGTGAATGACATCGATTTGCATTATGTATTGAATACTGTAAAATAGGGAGTCTTCTATCAATAGAATACAAATATTGTAATATTATCCCAATATTTTGAGTTACCATGATTCTGTAATAACCATGTGGTTGGAAATAAAACACACGTGTAGGAGAATGTATAATAGGAAACGGGAAGCATACTCAATAACAATTTGTTTGTATGGTTGTACTACACGTATGATTTTAATCCGGTCATTGAGAAAATAATTGACTCATTAAAAGCTTTTGCGTATTCAAAGGCAGAAACATTATAGCTTCAATCAACAAAGCTATCACATATTAAAGGAGCTTGGTAACATTGTCCAATTAATCCTCAAAATCTAACTGGAATTCTAGCGGTTCCCTCATACCTTGCTGTATTCGTATTAACATTCGGTTTTTAAAATTTCCCTTGTTAAAACGATATTTACGATCGAAGTGTTCATATGTTATATTATCCACTGGACCGCGAAAACCATTTACATAGTGATCGCAATGAGTAAGTGAATATCGCTTTGCATTTTTTGCTCATTACTCGGCCATATAACGTCAATTTAACTTGTAATTTTCACACAATATCCATGGACATATCAGAGAACAACAATACACATTGTATCAACCACTCATCACTTTTTTCAACAAAGTTACTAGATCCCCTAAAGCCAATGCCATTTGTATTCATATATCAGGATCATATAGCCTATATAACAAGAGAACAGAAGAAAGATGTCAATGATGAATATGTTAAATTTGGAATAAAGCTATGTCAGGTTAGTGTTGTGTAATTGGGATCGGTATCGGGGAGGTACATAAATGAAGCAAGAACAAGGGGAGACATATTTTCCAGAGTAGCATAGAGTGATCATTAACTCCAAAATGTGGTTTATACAAATTGTCCCAATCAGACGTAGGTCCCGTTGCAGAAAGAGGTACAATTGATTGTAACTTACAATATTAAGTTGTATCATGTGTTCTAAATGCGCAAATCTGATTGGTTGAAACGCACATTTTCTGCTTACTTACAATTAATTGTAACTTACAAACCGATTGTATCTCTTTCTGCAACGGGGCCCGGGTTTTTATACCTCAAAATTGTTTGGGGGAGAGCATACGATCTTGATAATCAAAGTCAAACAAAGCGGAGACAGAGTTGGAGACACAACACGTAGGATGTTTACATTCACGGCTAGGATTACTGAACAATGGAGGGTCATTTATCACAGAGAGTGATCGCGTTATCAAGATGAGTAAAGTTACTTTGTTGAAAGTCTGGTATATATCACAGGGCCGGATGTGGTCTTATGTAGGTGGGGGCATATTGAGTGACATTCCTATTATTAAGAGGGGGTGTTAGCTACAACTAAACCCAAATAACAGATCGTAATTTTATAACCAGGAATCGTTTTAAGAATCGTCTTGCCAACATATTGCTATGGTAGTTAGAAAAAAGAGGTTGAGTAGAGGACTTAGTCATATTTCAAAATTCGCAAAAGTGATATTATTATTGCATTTATGAGTATTGAGAAATTACAAATTGCACTGTTTTACAATTGCGGTTAATACATTTAACCAATTATGTGCAATTAAACAATGAAAACGAATGGAAATTCAATCACCATTGTTTCACTAAACATATTTAATGCATTAAACGGATCTAGTAATAATAATAATAATAATAATAATAATAATAATAATAATAATAATAATAATAATAATAACTGTTATTATTCCCGTGGGGATCAATACACGTTTAGGCCTATTACCCCGGTCAACGGAAACACACTGCAATCATTCTTGCACATTAAGTAACATTGTCCAAATACTCAAAATTTAATTGGAATTCTAGCGGGTCCCTTATAATTATTTTGTTGTATTTGTATTGGCAATAGAAGCATGGGACAGGTTGCGTTTTTTTTTCACTTTCGTTAAAAAGATATGTACGATTGAAGTGGTTAGATTTTAAACTATCAACTGGATAGCCGCAACCGTGAAAAAGTCAGTGCAATGAGTTAGTGCATATCACTTTGCTTCTTTGTAATTTCTTGGCCATATAACATACATGTATTGTGACATATCAGATAACAACAATATACATTGTATCAACCATGCATCACCCTGTGTGTACACATGTCAACAAAGTTACTATATCCACAATGTACAGGCATGCGCCAGCTAGTTCATGTGACTTTTGATTTTCGGATTATTTTGTCTTTCATCTGTGCTCATTCAGCCATGAAGTGATGGATATCTCTGATTTTCACACAAAATGGACATAACTATATAAATATCTTGGTAAGATGACACCTTGAAACAATTATCTAATATATTAGCAGTTGTTTAGGGGGTAGTTACGTTTCTGTGCTAACAATAGGCCCTCTAGGATAATAATAAAACAAACAACCCGATGATAATACGAAGAAGCGGAATGGTATATTTAAGTTTAGATGTTATATTGAAACACATATAGTTATACGATATTATATTAATTTTATAATTTTTCATTCAACTGCAAAACAATCCCCAAATTGTGCTATTGTTATCGTACTCTCTATATCTATATTGTAGTCGTCCAGAAACTTTGATTTCTAGTATAATTTGAAAACTTAAATTAAATGAAAACATAAGTAAGCTAAACAAATGTCCACGACGAACACGATGATTATATAAAATGCATACAGCCAAACTCAAACTCAAAGTCGTGGAAGTGTTATTTTGTAAACAAAAATCTACAATGTATGTCCATGCATGTACATACTCAGTGGTAGAAATTACGAAACAGCAAATACAATAACAATTATGAAACTGAAATACATTTACATATTTGTTTAATTTGTTTACAGTTGTAATAAGATCAGTACAGTGAATGTACGTTAAGATATATCTCAGTTACAAATCATCATATATGTTTACTCGAAATGATCTTCATAAAGGGATTTAGTGACATTGTCCTGATCCTCAAAACTTACTTGGAGCCCGAAATTGGGAACTGTAGCTGTTCTCTCACACCTTGACGTGTTGTATTCGTATTATTTAACAATAACAAGAATGGGACAGCCGGTTTCAGTTTTTCGAATTTCCTTTTCGTTTAAAAGATATTTACGATTGGTGATTGGATTTTAAACCATCCACTGCATAGTCATGCAATGGCCAATGAGTTAATGAATATCGCTTTGCATTCGCTCATTCATTTAGCCTAAACATCCATTTAACATTTAATTTGTACACATTACTCATAGGACATTTCTTTGTATCAACCATTTATCACTTTTTGCAAATGTCAACAAAGTTCCTATATCCCTTTAAATAAATATAATTATATACATTGAAATCATTTTTAAAAAGGACAATATTTACCCGTACTCCGTAGGCGTATAGCAGCGGTATCGAGTAGCATCCATTCGGTTATAAAGCTCCCGACCCTAAGCTATATAATACGGACAAGATATGTATACTGTACGGCGCGGCTCTGAGCAGGTCTAGCCAGTATATCAAACATTACAACTACTACACGAATACAACAGGGGCACGTCATCGTAAATAGTGCCAGAGAGGGGTCATTCCTTGATCGATTGACCAATAACGTACACTTTACGCAGGGACCTTAACAATGTACGAGATGCACGATAATGTGTAACGACCCATTCGATTGGCCTGAAGTTCTTAGAACTGATTGACGACAAAAGGTCACCGAAAGAGGGCCTACAGGGATCGGGTCTGGATTCAGTGTCGTATAAAAGGGTGAATTAATTTTGTCCCTGTCTTTGCCTGGTTACGAAGGCCAGGGCCCCGTTGAAGGAATACTTGCAATCGACTGTACACTTGCAATCAATTGCAAGTCAGATCATGTGACTAAATGCGCAACTCTGATTTGTTCAAATATGCAATAATATTAATTGCAACTTTATAATTGATTGCAACTCTTTCTGCAACGTGGCTAGGGTTAGGGTTAGGGTTAGTTATATATGTCAAGTTATATAGTTATGTCAAGTTATATAGTTATGTCAAGTTATATATTATTTGTTAGCATTGCTGTTTCCACTTAATAAGACTTCTTGACATGGATTTGAAGTTCAGAGAGTAGACTAAATTAATTTCGCCCATTGTAGCTAGAATAATATCTAATTACGTCATGTAACTTCCGTCTGATATTAGAGATCATTTACAATCCTTAACGATGATAACATAATCAATAATTATACCTGTTTATCCCAATTAAAACAACTATGGTGCTTTTACTTGCGGGCCATTTTCAACATGTCCCACAATATTTATTTCATTTCGTAATATAAATTGATTAACGACAAACTCATATTACCGGCAGAGAGTATACATTAACACCCTCCATCCATTAATTACGTTGATGATGGGAGGGGATATGAGGAAATAAGTAGATTATTTAAGTTATGTGTTTCATTTGTAATTGTTTCAAATCTTCAATATGTTGAGATAATTCTTCTACTGATCAGTTTTTCGTACGAATTTATGATTTCAGACTAATTCATAAGCCTATTAACATGACATAAAAGGAAATTATTTGGCAATGAATGATCATAAATGATTGAAAAGAAAGAAATAGTAGCGTAGCTGTAAACAATGCTCCTCCCTTAGCTCCTCCAAATGAAATAAAGGCACGGGTCGAAAAACTGTCTCCGCCAGGACTATATATACGGTGTTTGCTTTTAATTTGTGTCTGACTATAAATAATGTATATGTACATGTATATATCATTATAGATAAGAAGAAATTAATAGATAAGAGGCGTAGCTAGCGTATGTACTTCAATAATGTTTGGCACGTTCTGTCCAACACCATGGACGAAATATTGGCACAATAAATTGAAGTATAAACGCTTGCTACGCCTGGCCTTTAGTCTTATTTCCTTCTCATAATTGATTGGGTGGCAGCATTCCTTGCTCTATTATATAACCCTAACCCTAACCCTAACCCTAACCCTAACCCTAACCCTAACCTTTTCGCTTGTATCTAATAAAAGAGAAACATTTTGTTGGTGTATTTCACTACGTATACACTGACGCAGACCAACATTTTAAACTATATAGGTCTAGCCTATACTTATTTTTGATATCTATAAGACGATTTGAGATGTTGTCTATGATTAAAACTGTGGCGTGTATATTTTGCATAGGATGTCATGAACTCCTTGATAATTACATTGAATTTGGTATGTAACAATTTGGAAGTAGCGTAAATAAATATATATAATAGAATATCCCAACCTCCCCCTTCAATTATATATAAAGGTATTCAACATGTTATGCAAATGTTGTTAAGAAACAAATAAGTTATGTGTTTCTGTTTGTTTCCGATAAATACAATCCACATACTAATTAATGTGTCTAATAATAATTTGCTTATCAGCAACATAAACTCTCCCACTATACTTATAATTAAAGTAATGTATCATCATGTGTGCCTCTCAATTATATGATCAGTTTAACTCATTAACGGAATATTCTTATAAATGAATTTAATTACAATGTCCATTATGATACACTGTTATAATCATGAACATTATTAGTACTGTAGTATATAGTGTAGTAGTATTGTAATGTTTTATTATAACTTTCTAAAGGGAAAGTACACTTTTAGTCAAAGTGAAACTAGCAATCTGTTCATTTTGGCATGCGATTTCTAGTCTCATATTGATGATCGATATATAATTTAAGCAAGTGTGGATTTTGTCACTTAAATTATAACTTGATATGATCTTAATTCCATTATTCCTTGCGATTTCTAGTCTATTACCGTTAATATATTCAACTTCAAATCGACAATGAATTTAAACAAGTGTAACTTTTATTTATCATTTCATGAAATTTATCAATGTTTATAGTTCCTTGCGATTTGTAGTCTAATATCGTTAAGATATCCGACTTAAAATCGACATTGAAGTCAAACAAGTGTAGATAATATCATTTAAGAAAAGTACTGTTGTTAATGTTCATGAATCCTTGCAATTTCTAGTTTAATGTCGCTTAGATATGAATTTAAACAAGTGTTTACGTTATCATTTCCCCAAGGTGTGATTTGTTCTCGATTCGTTGCGATTTCTAGTTTAAATGGATAGTTGAGTTTTGGTATAGAGGGCGCTACTCAAATTTTGTTTGTGAGATAATGAAAAACTTAATGTCAAAGTCGAAACAGCATTTACAATTGTAATGATAGAATAAACTTGATTTGATCAAAATCGGTTCAGAAATGGCTGAAATATCCTTAAAGGGATGGTTGAGTATTGGTCAAACTTAACTTTAGTAACCAAAACCTGCACCATTACGGTACAAATTAATAGTTATAACTTCACCATGCTCGAAAAGTATACACAATTACAAACGACTAAGTAAACCCTGTTATCATTCAAAAAGAGCCATTACAACTCAAGAGGGCGCTATTTAAACACATTATTGGTTTTTTACCCTTTTTCATACAAAATTGTGCATTTAATGTTTGTTAAAATAATGATTCAATAGAGTTATCATCAACGACTTTTTAAAAACCTATTTAGATTTTTTTTTAAGTAGTCTTCGAGCATTTTTTAAAATGTTTCTAAAAAGTCTAAATATCGCCCGGTGATGGTGATGGCCGGTGAAGAATCTTTTGAATAAAAATATATTTATGGATATTTCAGCCGTTTCTGAACCGATTTTGATCAAATAAAGTTTATTCTGTCATTAAAATTGTATGTTCTTTCGAATTTGACAGTCAGGTTTTCATTATCTCACAAAAACATATCGGGGGGCACTTCGGGAAATACCAATACTCAACACAACCTTTTAACATAATCATTCGTAATAAATGTGGGCCCTACAATACATTATTCGAAAATTTTGAACTAGCCATTACAATTTTGTAAAAATGCTTCCTCTTTTCCAAAATTTACAAAAGTGTTTTTTAGATAGTTGTTAGTCTCTCTATCTAATCTCATCTAATCTCGCCCTCTTGAGTTTGAACGGATCTTTTGGAATGATAACATGCTCTTTACTTAGTCATTTGTAATTTTGTATTCCTTTCGAGCATGGTGTATTAGGTTGTAATGTAATGGTGCAGGTTTTGCTTTCGAAAATTCAGTTTGTCCAAAACTGTACTCTCTTCACCAGAACTCTTTAATATCTATCCCTTTAATATCGTTTAGATATCCGACTTAAATTCTACAGTGAATTGTAACAAGACAGTTTTTATTTTATCGGTTAAAAAAAGTTGTCAATGTTCATAATTCCTTGCGATTTCTAGTCTAATATCGTTTAGATATCCGACTTAAAATTAACAATGAATTTAAACAAATGTAGATGTTATCAAAAAAAAGTTGTAAATGTTCATAATTCCTTGCGACTTCTAGTCTAATATCGTTTAGATATCCGACTTAAAATCAACAATGAATTTAAACAAGTGTAGAATTTCAAAAAAGTTGTCAATGTTCATAATTCCTTGCGACTTCTAGTCTAATATCGTTCAGATATCCGACTTAAAATCAACAATGAATTTAAACAAGTGTAGATGTTATAAAAAAAAGTTGTCAATGTTCATAATTCCTTGCGACTTCTAGTCTAATATCGTTTAGATATCCAACTTAAAATCAACAATGAATTTAAACAAGTGTAGATGTTATAAAAAAAAGGTTGTCAATGTTCATAATTCCTTGCGACTTCTAGTCTAATATCGTTCAGATATCCGACTTAAAATCAACAATGAATTTAAACAAGTGTAGATGTTATAAAAAAAAGTTGTCAATGTTCATAATTCCTTGCGACTTCTAGTCTAATATCGTTTAGATATCCGACTTAAAATCAACAATGAATTTAAACAAGTGTAGATGTTATAAAAAAAAGGTTGTCAATGTTCATAATTCCTTGCGACTTCTAGTATAATATCGTTTAGATATCCGACTTAAAATCAACAATGAATTTAAACAAGTGTAGATGTTATAAAAAAAAGTTGTCAATGTTCATAATTCCTTGCGACTTCTAGTCTAATATCGTTTAGATATCCGACTTAAAATCAACAATGAATTTAAACAAGTGTAGATGTTATAAAAAAAAGGTTGTCAATGTTCATAATTCCTTGCGACTTCTAGTCTAATATCGTTTAGATATCCAACTTAAAATTGACATTGAATTTAAACAGATGTATATTTATTATCATGAAAGAAAAGTTGGCAATGTTCATAATTCCTTAGCGATTTCTAATCTAATATCGTTTAGATATCTGACTTAAAATCAAAAATGAATTTAAACAAGTGTACATGTTATCTTATTCGATATGTTGTTATTGCAATATGAATTGTAGTTTTAATATACCTTCATTCAATTTAAACAAATTTGGTTGTGTATTGTTTTATTTTATTTTTTTATCTTAAGACTGTTTTTGACATACACTTATCTGAAACAATTGAACACCAAACATACACACATACATGCACATACACTCACAAACATACATACACGCATCCACTCGTTAACACTCATAATTATACAAAATGTAGCCTTTCTGTTTTTATTGTTGGCTTTAAAAATGACCATTGTAGCTAAGTATTTAAGTTGTGAGAGTTGAATACTTGATTGTCAATTCGTTGTTTATAACCGTTTTATGGACTTTTTAAGTTAAGCTAGTTTACATTATTAAACAAAAATGAATTGCCACAACGTAAACTTGTGACAGTGTGTTAACCATTATTGCTTCAACTGGAGCAAGCAAACTTTCTCTCTATCAATATAGCATGCACGCACATAAAACCATTCACTCACAAAAACACGCACAAACGTGCACACACCCACACAAACATGTACACGCTCGCACGAACACATACACTTACAGGTAAATATAATGTACATGTAGTTAATGGTCCGGTCACATATTATTACCGGAAAGCGTAAACGGATGCGCGACGAATAGAAAATTTGCGAAATCAAATTTTCCGGTGGTGAAAGTCGTCTCCATTACTTCGTGCACAAAACATTCCGCCATATAGAACAACGTACGCCTGACAAAGAACGGACAATAAACCTATACGTACAATACCCAAACGGATTTAAAATGGTACTCTCCGTCCGGCATCCGTTTACGCTATCAGGTGATATGTGACCGGGCCTTAAGGCAGACACGCTATAAATAAATCTTACGTTAAATTTACGGTAATAATTATCAAACCAAAAACAACCACAATAATGCAAACATATTGCGCAGTTCTCAGGATAATGCGTGTTACAATTATCAATTTAATGTACAACAATACTGTATTCTAATGTAAAACCACGATCAGTGTGATTAACAATAACAACAACGACACTGCATGTACGTACGAACCAACTATCAAACTACGAAAATCGTGTTACTTTATAAACATGAAACTAACTACTTTTGAAAACATTACTCTTTAAACTTTGTGTAATAGCCTGACGATGTAGAGTACAGATAATGGGTGAAAGTAACATACATTAATTTGTAGTCACAAAGGAAACATCAAATGGAAGAGTTTATGCGAATATCAAATCAAATATGAAACCGGAATGCATGAATCAATATATTATATCAATACCCTAATTTCATTACACGGATGATTTTCATATTGATCAAAAGTTTTCGGCAGTCCTTTCTTGGTGGGGGGTTACACAAATTAAACAAATTAAACAAATAAGCAAAACGAAAATCGACAGTTGCACTCAACAATATGCTACAAGACCATGAAGACTGCGTTTTGAAAAGTCTTGCAAATTGATCTTGCAAATTGATTGCATGCGTGAACATAAATAATATTGAGGGGTCTAAAATAGCACTGTCAATATCGATCAGTCATTCTTAAGAATTCCAGCAATTCTCATAATAACCTTGTTTGTCTTTACATATAAAGGTATTATGTCTATTACAGACATATGTCAATTATAGATTTGCATGATCGAGTTGGTTTAAAATCATTAGCAGCAAGGCGAAGTTCTCATTTAAACTCAATGGTATATAAGGCAACACATGAGTTAACTCCGCCTTTATTTAAAAAGATCCTTTCAATTTTGTGATTATAGTTATTCTCTAAGATCAAATGGAAATTTATTTTTACCGAAACCAAAAACAGAATTTCTTAAACGCACATTTTTTTTATAGAGGCGCGCACGAATATAATATTCTTCCCTCTGTAATAAAATCCTCGCCAAGTATTTTTGTATTTAATAAGAAATTGCATTCTTTTATACCAAGTTTCGTTTAATTCTCTTCGATGATATTGATTCAGTAGTACAGACTGTAGGCTGCACTCGTAGTTGTAGCTTGTAATTATAATAATTGTTGAAATTCATTGTTAGTTATTGTTAATTGCTGTTAATGGTTAATTGTTTGTTGAACTTCATTTTTGATTATATTGTTAATCACTGTTAATTATTGTAAATTGTTGTTAATTATTGTTAGTATATTGTTGTTAAGGGACCCCATGGTAGAACAGCAATGTCTGCATAGACGGCGCTGAATGGGCCATCCCTCCGAATCTTTTGTATTTACTGTTTTTTACTTGTGTTTCGGAAAATAAATAAATAAATAAATAAATAAATAATCAGACAATATTTGAATTTTAAAGTCTCACTGACAAATTGTTCGCACTGCTGTGTACACTTTCTAAACAAATATCACTGTGCATTTCGTCCCCTTCCCAATCTCTGCTACATAACATCCATTTGTAATTGAATGTGATTTTCACACATTAGTCAGTGCAGACATCAAGGCCCCGTTGCAGAAAGAGATACACTCGAGTGTAAGTTTCAATTATTTGGAAGTCAGATCATATGCGCAAATCTGATTGGTTGAAAACGCATACTTTCTGATTCACACACAATCGATTCTGCAACGGGGCCCGGCTCAAATTAATACACAATTGATTTACCCCTTTATGGTATTTGCATATATTGATATAATATGTAAACAAATTACTGGATACCTTTCACAAAGTAAGAGCGAGTATACAAGAATCGTAGTATTGATCCGTCTACTTACAGGGAACCTTCACCCTAAATTATAATTGTTAACAGTTCTTAGTACTAGAAGATTGGTATTTATTCCACCAAACGTTCAGACAGATATGTTTCCGGAAAATGTTATAATACATTTTGAAAACTCATCACCATGGGTCTGCAGTAGAAAACTATCAATTTTATGATTTAGAAACCTATATGGCAATTAATTTGTATGTTCTGCAGACCCAGGAATACTGTTCGCAGTAGATTATTATTGGAAACAAATGTATACAGTTTCTGATGGAATATATCAATAAGTGCTAACTTTATCAAATGATTTTGAGAGTGTTGGCTCATCATCGATATTAATAAATATATGACATCCTTTCACCGATTTGTGTTCTTCCAGCGTGAAGTTTCATTCATGATAGACGATCTTATAATTCCGTTCATTAGCTAACATTAAATCAGAGAAAAGCTAAATACAGGAAATTGTGTGTAAACATGCCCCTATACGTATAGCGTAACACCAAAAATACATTCATACGAAAATGGTCCCACGGACCAAAAAATAATTGATAATTGTAGGAAGATACGAATATCAAAGAGACACATAGGATTCAATAATGCAATGCGCTAATATTTACTTGCAAGCTGAACTTAAATTATTTTTTTATGAAATTAGCTTGATACACAAAGTACCAGACTGGTATGAATGAAAAAGGAGACTTATTTTCTAAGCCCCTATACCTAGTCAATAGTTTAACCACAAGAAAGTGCTTCCCAGAAAAAAACACGGAATGTCATTGTAATAGGTAAATGCTAATATTGGATTTTACATTTTGAATCCTCAGTGCATTTCAAATTGAAAGAACGCATTTAACCCATTTTTGTTTGCAAGATTAACATACTAGCATAATCCCACAATGCATCAACTAAAGCAACACCCCGATTACATAGCAGATTATATCCGTCGAATACAAGACGAATGCACTTATGAACATTGTTTAACTATTAACCGTTTGTTTAACTTTTGTGTAAGTCTTTGAATTCTTTTATAATTGTGCATGGTTCTGAATTCTCGTTGTATCGGAACATTCGAACGATGACCCTTAAGTATCCCGAATCTGAATCACCCACTATTCCGATAGTAAATTACACATCGGAACAAAGCAAGGGACGGAAGACATAAAACAACTGTCTGCAGCTGTTGTGCCTATGAACCCCGTCCTCTTGGAATTGACTTTACATATCATATTCGTCTTCAGAGCTAGATACATCACCTTCATCTCCGCTAGATTCCCACATCAACATGTCTATGTCATCTTCCTTTAATGTTCTCGAAATGCTGGTGAAGGCACTGCCTAGCATCTTAGATATCTTCCAGATTCCTCTCTTCAAAACGGAACACATACCCCGCATCTCTGATGTTGTTCTGTAGCACGCACCGTACCGCAAGTTGCACTGCAGAGACAAACAATCGCACAATATAACGTAGCAGGGGCTATAATACCACATAATTTCTTAAAGGGACTAAGTAACATTGTCGAAATCCTCAAAATCCAATTGGAATTCTAGCGGTTCTTTCATACCTTGTTGTGCTTGTATTAACAAACAAAAAGCATGGGACAGGTTTCGGTTTTTCGAATTTCCCTCTCCTTAAAAATATACTTACGATTGAAATGTTCAGATGTTAAATTATCCACGGGATCGTTGAAACCGTGTACAAAGTCATTGCAATGAGTTAGTGAACATCACTTTGCATTTTTGCTCATTACTCGGCAATACAACGTCCATTTAACTTAATTTCACACAATACCCAGTGGACATATCAGATAACAACAACATACATCGAATCAACCATTCATCACGTTCTGCACGTGTCAACAAAGTTACTAGATCCCTTTAACCAGAATAATAAAGGTTGATGGGTCTGAGATCTCAGGCTGGCGGCTATGAAAATGGCCAACTGGGAAGTGTATAACAGGAATACGATTATTCTGCATCATTTTATGAATCCAGATTATTGCTAGTATTGATCTTCTATCCTGTGGAAATAATTGAGAAGATATGAATGTTTTAAAAACTATTTCATGCGGGTCAGTTTTCTCTTCAGGGAGTCTCATATGTAATGAAGCCAAAAATGCGTTGGAATCAGCAACATTGTCCGAATCCAAAACAAAACAAAATTGCCACTGTGAGACAATGCAGGGGGCAAAACAAATATATGAAATATTGAACACTTAGTTAGTCCAATGTGGGCAAATATGTTCTTTTTATCTGAGATCGTTTTCAGTGTAGGAATGTGGAGGAGGGGGGGGGGGGGGGGGGGGGGGGTAATCACTTATTACAACGTCTCAGAATAGTTAATACACAAACATGAACTAAACCAATAAGACAAAAATAGCCATTGTGAGCACCAAAATACCACTCATAAGTCAAGGGGCGATTTTCCTCTAAAAATAGCCGTCGTGAACAAAAAATAGTTGTTTTCTCTTTATATATTTATATATTTGGATGTCATAAGAAAACACATTGAAAAGTGCACATCAATTAGATTATTACCGTGTCATCAATAGGGTAATTTGCGTCTGGAAGCTGACGAGTATCACTGAATTTGCGTTCTTCCAGCGATGCTATCCTATCCTGGAAATATTTGAGAAGGTTTCTCATTTCTTTCCTCAGGATTGACTTCTCTTCTATGTAGCGCTGAACTAGTAGATACACATCAACTACCCTCTTCTTCATGTCCCAGGGAACTGTTGAGGAGGCCGTATCTGATTTCAAATGAACATAATCATATTCAACGTCGATTACAAATATCAAATATATTCAACATATCGGACACTGGCTAGAAATATATCAAATTAATGAAAACAAGCAAAGATCGAACTATACATTTTGCCGGGAGTTGATCCTGTTTTTCTGGATTGCTTGACAGGTGCATGATCGTTGAGCACTGGTCTAGAAATCGTGTTTGGGTTCGATTTCCATCGAAGGTTATCTGTTAAATTTGAATCTAAATACTATATTATAGCATAATATTTTGAAAGTGAATTGAATATCAAAACAAGAACCAAGAGTATACAACCTAAACTATGCAACTAATGTAGCAATACCTTTATAAATGATTATTCGCCGTATAGACACAAAATAAACATATTTCGTATAATAACAAGTTACAACGCTGAAAAAAACGCGTCAGAGAAATTTTCCAATGTGTATACATGTACATTAACTATTCAGTATATTTAAGAGTTTCTAAAACAGTATCGTGTGATTCAAAGTGTAAAATTAGACCAAACGTCTCCTGAAAATAAGATTCCAAATAGCACAAGTAGAAAAATGATTATGAATGGATATTTTTTTTGGAAAATGGATAAGCCCTTACCTGCTACCCAAGGAAATTCACCATCAATGGCCTCTTGTGCAGACAATCGAGTTCCTCCTAGAGAATGAAGATGTCCAAGATGTTCCTCCAACTTCAACTTCTCCTTTTCATTTGTCTTTCTTAACCGAGTTCTTTGTTTAGAGCTGTCTGCATTGTTCAAAAAGTAAAACACACATTATTACGACTTCCCCTTACTCCAGTAAGCCTTTAAAAGAAAACAAAGTGAACAAAAATGTTTAGTTGTCTATACTAACCTAGTCGAGTCATTCGGATTTGAAGCACAGATCACTTGCACTAAAATTATATTTGGGAGATATGGCAAAGCAAAGAAAGTCTCGAGTTTCATCAGAGCCCCCAAATCGTCAACAGGGTTATAACTCCAAACTAATATTGACAATTATTGTCAAAAACAAAGTAAACAAACCCCATAATTTTATCCGAACCCGTATTACCCGTATATTTTAATATGATAATTATTTGAAAAATAATCACCATATATGCCCCCATTGAAGAAAGAGGTACAATCGATAATATCGATTGTTATAGTAACAATTCATTGCAGGTCCGAAAACTTGCTCGTTTCAACCAATCAGATTTGCGCAATTAGAACATATGATCTGATTTACAATCGATTGTATGGTTTCACTTTATATACGAGCTGCTATAATTATATCGGAAGATCGTTATCCCTTAAATTATTGTACGATATCTGTACCTTTAAAATGACATAAATTCCATGTAAAAACAATTTGGATTTTTGTATGATAGGTATTTTCTTACTCACTTTGGCATGCAATACTATAATTTCTAATAACTTTTTGTTGTAGGTTAAGTCATGCAAAACCTGCCCTGATTACAACCTGTTCATAACGACTGCCACGTTTTCCCCTTTAAAAAATCACGTCTTATATTGAGCTATGCAATTGAAATGTATTTTACGAAACACAATCATACTCGTTTACGAAACATAATACAAACTACAAATAATGACAGAATAGAACGAAGTTGGTCAAATAAACCGGCAATAACGAATATTTCTTTGCGAGACCATGCAGTTCTTTCACGATCATCAGAATACATTTACAAAAACAACCATTTTATAATTTCACGTGAACGTATTTAAGGAGGGATTATCATTAGAGTGAGATATGTCATAGAGATCTAGTAACACTGTTTATACTCGACCATACAATATGCATTTAAAGTGATCCAGGTAAAGTGTCAGATATTGCACAAAATGACATTTGAGACTTCAATCCTATATCAATATCATTGTAAAATACAATTGAAAGATTTGTGAAAGTTTGAAGGAACACGAACACTGTTTACCTAGTGAAAAAAACGAATATTGAGTTCATATTTTATCAACGAATACTGATGGCTTGTCGTAGAATTGCAACAGTTATAACTGGCAGCCTATGACGATATATCCGCACCCGTGTATGTTTACATATGCGGTATACAAAATTCCTGGAATTCGCGCACGTGTTGGATCAAAGTTCTCTAGGTCGGGAATGTTTCCCACGCTCGGACGTAATCAGCTGAAACAAGTGTACTTTTTTTGAAAAGCGTTGATTAACGCTTTAGAAATAATGATTTTCAATGATAATTATCTTCATACTAAAGGGACATTTGAAAAAATCTAACCCTATTTTATTCTTCTCTTACCATAAGCTAAACAACACGGCAGTAGAGAAATGAGGAAGCTCCAATTATTTTTCGTGGAGTTAGACACTTTACCTGGATCACTTTAACATGAATCGTTCATACATTATGACGGGATTATTACTCAGTGAACGTATCAAAATACAACACGTTGTATACCATTTCAGCATATGTCAACATAGTGATTAGAAATTTACGACCACCCGCATATAAACAATATCCGTCTACAACCGGGGAGCGCCCTTTATTTGCTTCTGACGGGCACACAATTGTGATAAGCGATCGCCAAACCCCACATAAACTACTTTGTATAACGTATATAGATATGTCGTCATTGTTTGCTAACAGCTCTGATTAACACATGCTAATTTACGATCATACTCAGAAAGAGGTGCGGTGGTAACGGGGAAGTTACGGACCTACGTTACAGAACATGGGAAAGGACCCACAATTGACAATCTACTTGAACCGATCCAACACAACTTAATGTACGGTCTATTATGCCACATACAAATTATACCTGAAAAATTATGTGGAATGTTATTATCCCTATTTATTTCATGGATAAACCGCGGCAATACGCTCTCATTGTGTGATAATATGTGGCAGTTTAAGGGCTCTAGTAACTTTGTTGGCAAGTGTAAGTGATAAGGGATTAATACAAATGTGTATTGGAGTGATCTGATATGTACACGTAGTTATGTGAAAAATTCACGTTAATTTGATGTTGTTTGGCAGAGATATGCGCAAAATTGCAAAGTGATATACACTAACTGTTCGTACTTACTTTGTACACGGCGTTAGATTACCCCGTAGACAGTTTCATATCTGAACACTTCAATTGTAAATATTTTTTGAACAAAATGTTCGAGGCCAAGACCAAGGCCACTAGTTTAGACGTGTAGGGGGGAGGGGGGGGGGGGGGGTATAAACAAGACCGATTGTTGCTCAAGACCACTGGTTTACATGACCAAGAAGTAGAACAATAAAAAGTTGACCTTTCTGAATTTGGCACCCGGCGGCCCCACCCCCCCCCCCCCCCCCCCCCCCCTGCCTCTCAAGATGAATTGCAGGCATTCTACTGTTTACTGTAAGTGTTTAATCCATTGATCGTGTTCAGTAAGCATGCATTGCGCAAACAAAATGTACACAATACAACATGTATCACATACCTGTCATTTTGCTGATAGCAAGCTTTCTTTGTCGAATGCAGAGTGCGGTATGTTCTATTTGATGCTCAAGTTGGAGTAATCGTCGATCACCATCCCCTTCGTCAGTTGGTACACTAGACCGTAGGTTCTGGTTCTGGGAAGCTAATAATACGAAGATGAAAATTATAATATCATGATTAAAATTCAGGAGTCAGACGTCAGAGTTGCTTTTACAAAAATGAGATCTGTGAAACTTGACTCATGAGCTATTTTCCCCCTATTTTGAGACTTCAACAAAATATGGGATTAAGAATCCCGTGAAATGTTTTATACAAACATCCTTTGACTAGTATTAGTTTAAACCATTTTAACGTTACATATATCGTGTTGTGAACTTAGGATGACCCAAAATTCGAATCCGTTATTTTTTTTCTATGATGCACAATCCATGATGTCCCGGAAAACGGATCAAGATCAGAAGTTATGCTAATGTTCACTAAACTTGCAATATATAATAATGGGCGATGTGGCGCATGACTTTGTGACCATAACATCTAATCTGAATATCACTGAATTTATTAAAACGTTCGAACCAAGATTTATTATCTTTGTTTACACTACCTGAATAAAAGTTACAAAACAACATCAGATAATCATGATATTGATTTCAAAAAGAAAAGATGAGTGCTAAGATTATGGAATACAAATCTTTACAATTACATCCAAGGTGAAAAAAAAATCATCATCGCATGATCGGGCAATGTACCTCTCGCATTGTCAAGTATTTCTTGATGCCACGTATGGAGCACATTGTCGTTCACTTCACACTTCAGTGTAGCTGATAGAGATGCCAGTTGCTGTTTAGCTGACTTCATAAAGACGATGTTCTAAATTAAACATGTTCAATAAGAATAATCAATTCAAATTCAGTATTTAGTTAATACATAATAGCACAATACCACTTGATGTGCTACTTTCCTTTTGATATTAAAGTATCAATGTACGATGTGCATTGAAAACTCTGATTGCAAATGGAAACAATAACATTTATACTTTCATCATGAATAAATAATATTATTGGTTCACTTACTATGATAGGTAAAACATGTTCGAGTGATATACATTCATATGAATACAGGTTCACATGAGGGTGTGATGTGCATTTAAAAAATGTTGAACATATACAAATAATGGTTAGAAATATATAAACAACGTGCGTCTAGCCCTGGCTGGTCACATTGAGTAATTATTCCAGCACCTTCCACGATGTCCTTAAATGGATCTAGTAACTTTGTTGACATGTGCACAAAGCGATGAGTGGTGTATATTCTTGTTATCTGATATGTCCACTGGGTCTTGTGTGAAAATTTCATGTTAAATGGACTTTCCATGGCCCAGTAATGAGCAAAAATGCAAAGTGACATTCACTAACTCAATGCACTCACTTTGTACACGGTTCTGACGATCCGTTGGATAATTTTACATCTGAACACTTCAATCGTAAATATCTTTTTAACGAAAGGGAAATTTGAAAAACTGAAACCTGTCCCATTATTTTTTTGTTAATAAGAATACAACAAGGTATGAGGGAACCGCTAGAATTTCAATTGGATTTTGAGGATTTGGACAATGTTACTAAGTCCCTTTAATCCCCAAGACCCCTGCATACCATATGATACATGTCATACGTACCCGTTCATATCTCTTGCACAGTTGCCTCGCCATCCCTTCAGCCTTCCTTTCATTCCAAAACATCACATGCTCAGTGATTGTGTCTTCCCTTGCTGCATCAAATAATATATTGGTGAACAAATTTATATGAACACACAATCTAAACATTCTAAAACTGGCTTGTCGCAATCGTTGTTTGTGCACCCTTTTTGTAAAATGTGTTGATGTCTTTTTCCCCATCCAAACAAGAAAGGCGCCACAAATCATCTTAATTTGTTCATGTGGTTAAATGTTAAAATTAAATTAAATAATAGAGAGATAAACATTACATCGATCATGTACATCAACTAGATAATTTGTGTAACATCCCGTAGAAATGTTCATTATGACTTATATATGTTTTTATTAGACGTTAGTATCGGTGAGGGGACACAGGGGCACGAGGCTCCAATAATACAAAATATATCTTAAAAGGGGTAAATCAAGTTTAGGAATACATAATATAGAGTGTGCCTCAAAATAATCCGATCGCGTTTCTTTGCTTATGATATACATTGTGTCTAATCAGGATGTACACAGATAATGTATGTGTTAAAACACTGTTGGCAGTAATTGCGAACATAAGGATATTAATTCTGGTCGGATGACTTAATTATCGGAAACCGATGTTTAAGTAAACAATACAAATTATTATTCATTATCTTACCAACAACTGTAGATTTGAAGGAGGACAAAGCATTAATTTATGTTTTGTTTGAGAGGGTCCCCCCCCCCCCAAAAAAAAAAAAAAACAAACACATAATAATATAAATCAATAAACAAAAAAACTATTAAAGCATTTGTTACAAATCGAAAAGCAAAATATCATAACAATCTTCTTAAATCATGGCAAATATTATGGAAAAAACTTGAATCTAACAGTGCATTAAACAAAATAAACATTCACAGTGACAACAATAAACATGTTTGTCGTTAGTTTGCTCTAATAATTATCGCACTTGTATAATCTTGTTCTTTTTAAAGGGATATTTGAGTTTTCGTATAGAGGGCGCTACACAAAATAATGTTATGTGAGATAATGACAAACTGAGTGTCAAATTCGAAAGAGCAAACAATTTTAGTGATGTAATAAAGTTGATCAAAATCGGTTCAGAAATGGCTGAAATATCCATAAACATAACCATTTGTAATAATTGTGGGGCCCCACGATTATTCTATAATTTTGAACGAGCCGTTAAACAATTGTAAAAATGCTTTCTCCTTTCAAAAAATTACAAAAGAGGTTTTTTATTCGTTGTTGATTATCTCTCTATCTAATCACTATTTCAACAAAACATCACATGCACAATATTTTATTTTAAATGGTTGAAACCGGCGAGTGCTTTATGAGTGCCCTTCTGAGTTTCAACAGCTCTTTTTGAATGATAAAAGGCTTACTTAGTCATTTGTAATTTTGTATTCCTTTTGAGCATGACGGGTTATAACTATTAGTTTGTTATGTAATGGTGTAGGTTTGGGTTACTAAAATAGTAAAATTAAATTTGACCAAAACTGTACTCTAATACCAGAACTCAACTATCCCTTTATAGGGCATGTAGTTTATGCATAATGCACATGTTCATTATCAGATATCATGAGTAAAAGTCAAGCAAACATTATGTCTTGAGAGGCATAATTATATCGCATCTTACCAGCACAAGACATATTCTTTGTTGTTGAGCCGAGTCGGGAGAGGTAGGAGAAGAATTGCTCCATATCCTCACCTGCACCTGCTCCAGCTCCCTCCTGGCTTCGACCACCCCAAAGTACCTATTGTTCAAATATACAAGAAAGAGAGCAACCAGTTACAACACATACACCAGTATGTATGCACACCAGTATGTATGCACGAACTCGAGACAGAATGACCGCCATATATGCAGTTATGCATACATTATAAATTATGGAACGAACATATTTGTATTTTCGTAGATATATTTGATTTACATATCTGCTCGAGGAAATATTTGTTTCGCTATTTACACATTTTGCGCTTTGATATAATTGTAGTCTCCCAGTCATTTAATATAGGTTTTCCCGCTCAATTTTACACTTTTATCAATCGAATTCAAATTCACGCATTGCCGCGTAATCGTTGGTATCGGTCTTTCAAATTCCGAAAAGGTGCAAACGAATTTATGCATACGCATGTACGCTTTCGTAAATAGACACAAGAGTTCAATTATGGGCACTCGAATTCGCAAATGTGCAGTAGCGCCAGCGTACACTACATGCCATTTTGAATGACCATTGATGAAATGGTATGCTCTTTGTGCAAATTCACTTGCTCCTACGTGATTTTGAACGACTATTTACGAATTCGAATGATGCTTTGACACGCCCGGGATTATTGCCTAAACACGAAAACGTGAATATGCATTGGCGCACTCGCAAATGTTTGGCCCGTACGGAACAAGGAAATAGTAGTGGTTCCGTAAGTGGTGGAAATTAATTGCTTTGTTTATGAATTACACAACCCTTTGTAAAATGTTGGGTATATATTTGATATCAGAAAACGGTACAAAAACATTTAATAATGTGTTATTCTTTGCCTGGTGGTCCCCTTTAAACAACATTCAAAAGAGGTTTACCTGGCAGGACCACTGATGAGCTTTAGCATGCATTACAGACAATGCGGGCTTCATTTCACGTGTTGCTCTGTGAAAGCGCTCATCCTTGGTGCCCTGCTTTTTTGCCCACGGCCAGTACTTGCAGATAACGTCCTGCCAGAGAAATTTGATGCCCATTGGTAACAGATGGTGCACATGGAGGTAGTGAGGATATGCATACTGTTCACCAGTAAACATATTCACTGCCTTTTGGGCGACGGCGTGACGGCAACCCGCTACCTCTAGCCCACATTCATCCAGCTTATTGCGTCCCTTGCTAGACCCTCTTGCAGCCTGCCATTTACTTGATCCACAAGTATTGTCCTGCAACAAGAGATTGAAACGACGCAAGTCACACAATACAATTGTTGATATTCTATGCATAACACAAGGAAACTGTATCAACATGTTTTTCTTCTAGTAAACTTTCTTGTTCTCATATCAAAATAAACTGCAGGTACAATTAATCAATATAAATATAGCATAATACACATAATAAACAATTGGAAGTTAGACCTTAAAATGTTGGTTGAAACTTTACTTGTCCTGTTAAAGGGACTGTCCGCCTTTCACATGTCAGTGCATTTTTCAGTTCTGTCAGTTAGGTAACCGTTTGAATATTGACATGTCATTGGAGTAGGGTATTTAAGTAATCCCGTGTGTCATTTTGGTTAAGTTTGATGGACAGATTTTCAAGACATGACCATGTGAAAAATTATAAGTTTCTTTTTGGGCCCAGTGTATTATCGGTCAATAAAGGAGTTTAACTAATTAAAGGGATGCCTGTAAAGTGTCTAACTTAACGAAAATTACTTGGAGCTTCCTCGTTTCTCTTCTACCGTGTTATTAAAGGAGTAGTACAGTTTTGGTAAGTCTGAACTTTAGTAAGTCACAGTAACATTACAAACTAATATTTATAACCCCACCATGCTCGATAAGTATACACAAATACAAACGACTAAGTAAAAAGCCTGTTATCATTCAAAAAAGCGCCATTAAAACACAAGAGGGCGCTCTCTAATAAGAATTGATTTCAACCATTTTTCATACAAAAGTATGCATGTGATGTTTTGTTGAAATAATGATTAAATAGAGATCATTTGTACCGCATTTTAAATTTTTTTTTCAAAAAATGATCATATTTATTTGGGGCCCAAATAAATACGATCGGATATATTTATTGACATTTCGGCCATTTCTGAACGGATTTTGACCAAATAAAGTTCATTCTGCCACTAAAATTGCATTTTCTTTCAAATTCGACACTCAGTTTTTCATTACCTCACGAAAAAATTGTGTTGTGCAGCGCCCTCTATACCAAAACTGAACTACCCCTTTAACATTGTCCAAATCCTCAAAATAAAATTTTTATTCTAGCGGTTCCCTCATACCTTGTTGTATTCGTATTAACAATAAAATCATGGGACCGGTTTCGGTTTTTCAAATTTCCCTTTCGTTACAAAGTATTATGTACGATCCAAGTATTCAGATAAGAAAAACTCTCACGGAGTTTTGAAACCGTGCACAAAGTGAGTGCAGTGAGTTAGTGACTATCACTTTGCATTTTCGCTCATTACTTGGCCATGCAATGTCCATTTGACTTGAAATTTTCACACAATACCTTGTGGACATATCAGATAACAATATACATTGCAACACCCCTTCATCACTTTTTGCACATGTCAACAAAGTTACTAGATCCCTTTAAGCATTATGGTAAGAAAATAATAAAATAGGGTTAGATTTTTTTCAAATAGTATGACGATACCTATCATTTAGCTCAAAAGCGTTAATTAACGGTCATAAACTTCATAAACGTCCGTTGTGAAAGCAGGAGAGCAGTGTTCTCTTTCAATTAAACTTTCACACATCATTCGGACATATCTTACAATGATTTTGGTACAGGATTGAAGTCTCAAATGTCATTTTGGACAATATCTGACACTTTACAGGAGCTACTTTCAAGGGACTTAGTAACATTGTCCAAATCCTCAAAATCCAATTGAAATTCTAGCAGTTCCCTCAGACCTTGTTGTATTGTTATCAACAACAAAAAGCATGGGACATGTTTCAGTTTTTCAAATTTCCCTTTCGTGAAAAGATATTTACGATTGAAGTGTTCAGATGTCAAATTATCCAACGGATCGTCAGAACCGTGTACGAAGTGAGTGCAATGTGTTGGTAAATGTCACTTTGCATTTTTGCTCATTACTCGGCCATATAAAGTCCATTTAACTTAAAATTCTCACACAACACCTAGTGGACATATAAGAAGACAATAATATATATTGTATCAACCACTCATCACTTTTTGCAAAGTTACTAGATCCCTTTAAGCATAATATTACAACAATATTGCACTTATTCTTGTAAAGATATTGTGAAGCCGACATCTGTATTCTGTATAGTACTCGCTTACTCCGTTGTTTGATCACAATCTGTGCGCGGGTCACGTAGTGGTCACGCACATCAACGTAGTACTCCGTGGAACGCGCCGTGAGCGAAATTTCGCACCGGGTGAATACTCATATAGTGCACAATTAAACGCACTGTGTCGTTTTATTACATGGAGGTCTATAACTCCATCAAAAAGAGATTGCAAGCCCTAATTTTGTCCAAGTATGATGTTAATTAAATTACATTTTCTTTCATATAAGACAATTACCTCGCGAACTTTTGAAATTTGGCTTGCAAAATGCGGGCAGTCCCTTTAAGGAGTTGAATTACTTTCCAAATGTGGACTGTCTGTCATTGTGTGCGTCTAACAAGCAACTGGCTGAAATACTCACTAGGGAGTGGAAATGTGCACTTAAACATTATGGAATGCCTGAAGTGTGTACAATTATGAATAACGATTATGGGGCTCACATTACAATTTGCGCTCTAGTTAATACCGTTCATTATTTGTTAACGCCCAAAAATTTGAGGCATTTCTACCACTGGGGAGGGGGCGGGGAACCTTCAGATCAGGGCCGTAGCATGCCTTACCGCTGCGAAATGTACATGTTTGTAAGGACAAGTATATGGCTATATAAAGGGGCCTCCCTTTTATAGGATGTCTATATGTTATAAACCTTATAAGTCCTCGTATCAACGTTTTTGGTTCATCTTATTATTTTCTTAACTGCTATTCCACTGCTTCAAGCACCATCGCAAAAATCAACAATAAAGCAGACCAAATAATCAATGTTTTAATTGTTAAGAAGAACACTATTTTCCTGATAGATACGTATGCAATAGTTTCGGTCGGATCAGGTCATTACCTTTGAGCCACCTCCTTTGTCATACACCACATCCATGTGCTTGCAGACATCATCATTACCGACAATGAAGACTCCTTGATAGTACGGCTGCCGAGTTCCTCTGCATTATAATAATTAAACAAAAATACTTATGTTTTTTGAAAATTTATGTGTTGTAAAATCCATGATATTACTAATCATTCAATCGATCAAAAACATATGTTTCATGACCACACACAGTATTTATACAATAACACGCAGCTGTATAATTCCTGCTTAGATTCCAGTTTACCGTAAAACTGATGCCATAATGTAATATGTTGCGGCATAAATCGCTATTGTTATTATATTGACACCAGTTTTTCAGTGTCATCGGAAGGATAAACAATTAAGTATACTGTTTGATAAAACAATATCCAAGTTAGAGCTATACACGCTGCGTGTTTAAAGATGATGGGCAGGTGTGCAATTAAGTTTATAGCGGAATATTGTTAAGTATTAATTTTGTTGGTAGGGTCATTGACACTTAAGTATTTGCAGCGTCTAGATGGCCTAATTTCCACAATTAGGCTCTTTATAAGTAATTTGTCTTCAAGAAAAATAATTTTGCAGTCATTTCCTATGAAATTAATCAATTTTGGGGTAATTAGTAAATATCTAATTGCCCTGGGAACGCCCCTTTTAAATCATCAAAATGTGACGTCATCTATAGAACTTCGCCCCGTACACGACGCCTGTCTAAATTCTGTAGATGAACGTAAGCCGATGAATTGTCAATCACGCTGCTGATTTTGGACCCTGAATGTGGGTGGGGTGTAAACTGGCTGCTAAGTGAGATTTTGTCATCAACTATGGAATAAGTGCCAAAGTACGTTGTTTTCTTTAGTTCCTTTAATTAAAACAAAATATTGCGTGATATCTCCAGACCCGGAAACACCTATAGATATGTCATACCTGGGTACTTTGCTATACCGATAAACCTTGAAGTTTCCGTCCACGTGAACCGAATGTTGCTCTTGGCTGCATGCCGGGCAGTTAGTTGCAGCTGTACCTCCCAATTCTCGAAGTTCGCTCTGGCAGTATCTATACTCGAATAGTGCCCGGGCAAGGATCGTCTTATTCACTGCATCTCGCTGTATGGATTGATAATACCTGTTATCTAGTAACATGCAATCATTGTGTATGAAATTAATTTTATTCATGTTCGTTTGTTAGCTCTTTAGTGGAATGTCAAAGTTTGTGTAAAATGTGTTGCGAAAAATACCCTAATGCACGCATGACCATCTACAACTGTTTCCATAGAGATCAGATTATCTTGGCATGATATATTCAATCTGTTTTAAGAACAATTGAAGATCCATCTTTCCCGAAACATATTCAATGTCCAAAAGCACTGTAAAATGTTTCGGGGAACAATTTGGAAAATTCACTAAATATTGCCCAGACACAATACGATATTTCCAAGGGTTCATATAACACGTAGTGCCTTGAGTAGCTAAGATGTTTATTTTCAAACAGTACACCAACAATTTAGACCATTATCATATCTCACTAAAATATATTTTCTAATCGAATAACCCAAGGCAATCAGGGCAACATTACATTTAGATCACACATCAAAATAATGAAAGTTTCTATGAATATTTGCATTACTGTATAAATCAATCTTGACTCACTGTGCCATCCAAGTCTCCTATAGCTCTTGCTACAGCTGATATAGATGAGCCAGGCATGTTCTTCATGAAGACGTCAACCCATTTTAGAACGTCACAGGAAAAGATTGTGGTGATTCTCTGGATGGTCCCTGGCCAAAATCCATTCTGAATAAGAAGTTGGAGCTCCAGTTCAGGACCTGAATAGTCACAGTTCATGCAGTACACCTCACTGCGGGGAACAGAGCAGCGACCTTAATCGGGAGTAATTATGTTGAACACAGCATGTCCATTATGGAATAATTGCGCAATGATTCAGTCATATAAGTACGTATCTCTCTATCACTACATGCAACAAACTATTCAGATACTTTAAAATAATTAATATTGACATGCTTAATATAACCATCGTATATCAAGCATCAAAAATTATTACAATTTTAAAGTTAACAATCATACTTCATGAGAAAACTTGTTGAATATAGTTATATAGAAAAGAGCAAAATTAATATTCAAGCCAAGTTTGCAAAATCAGAGTAACCTCCAGTCTGTTACGATCCAAACCGTTTTCTGTTTTCATACCTGTCATTGTGATGGCGATATACTTGGTTCCAGTGTCACGGCTTTTCAAATGTCCAATCATTGTACAGTTTGGGCATTCCGCACACTGTGAAATGGGTAAACATTTCCCTATAGAATTATCAAGCAGAAAAATAAAACGATTATTCATTTGAAATATGTATTTTTGTTTGCAATTCAACAATAATCTTCTTTTCAAAACTGGTTTTCATGCATTTGATAGATATGTGTACTTGTAGCCGAGAACAAGATAATGTGATGGGTCCCGAAAGGATTGTACGTTCATTCTTATTTACCACAGCTCTCATATATCATCTGTGATTAATACAAAAAATGATGCAGCTTTATCGTGTAAGCTCTAAAGTAGTCTTTGCGTAAGTGTGAATAGTTTGATTTAACTTTCAAGAAGAAGAAGAAGAAGAAAAGCAAATACCATGCACAAGTTTCATCCTCCACTTGGCAGGGAAGTGGCAGGGAAAGCAGAAGAGTGGAATAACAAAATTACTTCTAAAAATGAAATATTGAAATGGTAAGAACCTTCTGGCAACTTGCTAAAGAAGCCATCCTTCCATGACTCTCGCTTGTGAAAGTAACATTTGACGTGCTGTTGTGCATCGCACTCCTCACAAAGCAGCTCCTTACAATCACTGCAGCTTATAGTTGCAGGGTTTTGAGCACACAGTCTGCAGTAACTTCCTTCATCAGGGACAGCTTCCTGCTCCAGCACATACTGAAAAAGTAGTGACCTTACTTTTTTCCAACTCTCATCGAGAGAATCTTGTCTGTCTGACCAGGAAGGAGAATTATCTTCTAAAGGGACAGAATGCCCAAGAGACAGGTGTAATTCCTGAAGCAAATCATCAAGATCTTCTGCAATACAAATAAAAAGGTTATGTGCATGAAAATGACAAATATTGATATTAAAGGTGAGGAACAGTCAAAGAGAACTCCCAAATGCAAGCTAACAATGTGTGGGGGCAGAGGCATGCAGGAGTACAGACTGCGCCGGATCTCAGCAGCGTTGACTTTTGGCATGGATTTTGTGCCTGCATCTAACATGTCGAACAATTTTAAGATTTAGATTTAGCCACTTAATCCTCTTAAATGCTATTTCAACAATATCATTAAATTGTTGAGCCAATGTACATGTTAACTGTAACTTCCATAAACACGATACTGATGCTGATCATGCTATGTAATAGCATGCAACTTATAGCAGACTATAACATATTCAATCTCTGTGTCAAACTGGTCGCAACCTTTTAGGCAACCAGTGCTGTACGAGAACTGCTCTTGGCAATAATATCTTACCCATGTTGGGTCTAACTTATCATTAATGTACATAATGTACTTTTTTTTAAAGGCTTACACATAATGTGGCATCATATTTGGATTTCATTTTGTATCACAATTGCTGTTTTGTAAAGGCATGCTACAAACTAACCTGAATTTCCAGCCGTATTTTCTTGAACATATGCGTTTTGCGTATCATCAGAATTAGGAACAAGAGCTGATGAAAAATAGGAGAAGTTTATATAGATGAAATTAACATTGCATGAACTACTGATTTGACTAAATATACTCCAACTTGGGTTATCGGCATCCACTTCTCCTCCACTTTAACGCTCCAAAGCTACAACTGAAATATGAACACTAAAACATAACATAATTAAATCATATTTGTTCATTTGAGTCTTATTACTGCTAATTAAAGTGCAATCTTTTGTATACAAGACACATACACATACACTTAACATTATGTCTTAATGCCGTTGCACATCATCATGAGCTCGCTGATTGGAGGAGGGTTCACTGATGCTAGTATTCTGTATATATTGTATTGTGTTTGTAGCCTAGGTTGAATTATTACAAGTCAGTATGGTGCTCTCTTCTTGATATGATGGTGCAGTCCAACTGGTTCGAGGGATATTAGTACAAAGAGAAATAAGAGAATATATAATAAATTATTAAATTGATATTGAATATCATAGTGAGATGAAAGAGTTCTATGATATAAACTGACCTCTGATAATATGACAGTACTTGATAATTATATCTCATAATCTCAACAAGAACAGTGCATTACCATGATTAACTCATGCTTTTATATTCAATCTCACAACTTACTACATGAAGCGCTGGTTTTTGTTGATATCCTCTTTCTCTCTCTGGTTCTTAGAGGGATGAAACCGGTGCATGGATCTCTCCTATTGTAATGCCAAACAGAATCGTCCTCGCATCTCTCCTTTGGGCCGATGCCGAGTTCTTCGGCCATTACTTTATATGTATCAAGGATGTATTCCGTCATGTCGTCATCGTTGCAGTCATCAGGTGGTGGCTTTGGCAGCGACCTCTTTGTTTTTTTCTTCGCTTTGAATGAAAACAACAAAATAAAATGTAGAGTGACATTAAAGGGATCCAGCAATTTGTTGAAACGAAATAAACTACGAGAGATACTACGAATGTTTACAAAAATTGTGATAATTCCAAGTTAAACATGTAAGTGGATGTTATATGGTCGAGAAATGAGCGAAAATGTAGTGATATATTAACTAACTCAATGTAATATCTTTGTCAACAGTTATAATAGGAACTTTCAAGTGGAAAATACAAAATCTTAACACTTCAATTTTAAGCAGCTTTTTAACAGAATCTGTTCCATGCTTAAAGGGATCTAGTAACTCGCCAAATTTATTCCTAGCCGAGACCACCTTTTAAATTATTCCGAGACCAAGAAAATTGGCGGAAAGTCCTCTCAGTGGGGGGGGGGGGGGGGGGGGGGGGGGAGGAGCATCGCCAATTTTATTAACGGGCCAAGACCACCTCCCAAAATGTTTCGAGACCAAAGCAATTAGCTGAATCCCCTCAGTGGGGGTGGGTGGGGGGGGGGGGGGGGCAGTCGCCACACCCCTGGCTATTATTTGTTATTAGTATTATCATTAGTAGTAGTAGTAGTAGTATTATTATTATAATTATTATTATCAATATTATCATTAATGCTGTTGCTATCATTTCTAAATATGTAAATTCTATTTAATTGTAACCAAATAACATTCCTAAAACCTGGGGGATGATTGTAGGCTACATGTCATCCCCCTCCATATTGTGAGGTGGGGGATGCATGCATACTCCTTATCCCCCCCCCCCCTTCCCACTGTCTACGCCCCTGGGCCAGGGGATGCTTAACCCCAAATATTTGTGAAAACTGAAACCGCACACACCAACGATGAGTCAGACCGCGCAACGCCTCTGCACAATTAAGTTTATTTTAAATTAATGACAATCAGAAGGATACAAAGTGCACAGACGCCTTCTCATACCTACCTTTTGGCATGATGAGATCATGAAATCTTGAAGGCGAGTTACCTATAGATCTAGAATCTATATCAAGATGTTCTGTATTTTCTGTATGTCAGACTCGAAGTCAAAGTCACCTGCAAAATATATCAACATGGGAAGTGTTAAAAGTTATCAAGGATAATGATGTTTCTAAAAATATACAAATTATATTCAGTGGCGTATAAAGCTAGAAGTTTGCTAGAATTGATTTACAGAAAATAAATTAGTTTGCTATATATTTTAATAGTCCAAGCTTTCTATTTATACTTCCACGACGGTCGCCTTAAATGTTTTATAATTTCATGTTCATTTCAGTTCATTCCATAAGCGTCGATCCTGATGGAACCCTGAATGTAACCAATGGGCAAAGCGGGAAATCCAGAAAAAGAGTGAACAGAGGACTGAGTCAGATGGCCTCACTGGGGTCCAGTGGGCCCCGAAGGAATTTGGATTTGGGCAGTTTTAGCAGTCTCAAGTTGTGTTTTAAAGAGAACAAGTCAACTTTCATATAATGAATGAGAGGGGGCAATGTCCTATCATGTTATTTTGTATTTCGTAACCACAAATTAGTTTCTGGTTGTTGTTGTTGTTTTGTTTGTTTGTTTGTTTGTTTGTTTGTTTGTTTGTTTGTTTGTTTGTTGTTGTTGTTGTTGTTGTTGTTGTTGTTGTTGTTGTTGTTTTTTTTTTGGGGGGGGGTAATAATACAGCACATCCCCGCATCTCAACTATTAGGGGGTATATCCCCATTCCATTCCCCGTGATCGATGCCCATGGTTCATTCATTTACTTTTCTAATGAAAAAGCAATATTCCAAATATCGACAAGATGCAAGCATAAAATCCAAAACAACACACGTTGGTTAAAACTAGAAACAGAAACGGGAGAGTTAAAAAAAGGTTCGCAATGGCACACGAAGGCTTGTAGAAATGATACCTGAATTACAACAAAAAATAGCAATGGTTGATCTACCGTTGGATGACGAATGAACAAGAATTTTGAGATAAAATTTAACAAAATGATTTGGGAAGCATTATTTCGCATATATATTAATTACATCGTTTATATGTATTTTCGTTTAGCAACTTCAATTATTTCATCAAGGGACATTTCATACATCATGTAGATGTGATTATATTAATTTGTACACAATTATATGAACATACATGGATGTTCCATTATCTTCCCCGAGAGTTGGTAGTCACCCACCCTTGCAAGCATTATATACAACGATGCAGTGGCGTAGCGTGGTCGGACTGATTGGGGGGGGGGGGGGGGTACACACAATTATTGGGGGGGCACACCTTATGTATTTCTTTGTTTTTTGAAAAATGTCCCCTTATGTTTTATATTGTTTTTTTCCAAATTATTTGGGGGAGGGGCACGTGCCCCCCCCCCGTGCCCCCCCCCCCCCCCGTCGCTACGCCACTGCAACGATGTTTACATAAACTTTGACCAGAGAGGTGTATAGGACCTCTCTGTTTTGACAGACATTCCAATCAGTTCGATATATAGACATTTTGAGATGAATCCCATATACCATCGGTGTACCCAGGATGGGCCTCGAAATGGTTTTGGACACCGACAAGTGATTTACTAAATGACGAAATATCTACTATTTTCATGACATTGTAATGGCTGTAAAGTGACAATATAATAGTGCATGTCTAGCATGATTATCACAAGTGCCTGAACATAAACTTAACATTGTAAAAATTACACGAACGGTATAGATAATGATATGAGTACGGTAGACTAGAGGCACATTGCATTGTAATGCCGGATTATAATAATAGTCATACGTTAATTGGCACCTAATAGTTACAACCATTTAGTTTTGTAGTGTATATCTCAATGATTCTTTCATCGAATTATGTAGTTTTATATACACATCCTTTATCTAATAATAACAAACTAGTAAGTTGAAAATATACATCATAACTTAACAATACGCTTAATATTTAGGTGAACAAAAACAAAACATACTCAGACGATAAATTCAGTTCAGTATCTAATCACTATCCATGTCTAAAAAAGCATTTGATTTGCTGCAGTAAACATTAACAAACTTACCGAAATGTCCTCTTACTTCATAACAGATAATCCAGATAGTTCACACTAAAATATTAATCAATAACCGAAATCACTGGCCGGTATTACGTACTCCGTCAAATAGTAAAACTCGATTGATCCACGTGTGGTATATATATGACATAGGCCTACTGTTCTCGGTGATACCAAGGATGTATGAGCTCATAACTCCTTGGTGATACATTATACGTGTAATAGTACTGTCGCGGCGATATCATGCGGGCAGCAAGAGCGCGGCAGACCGAAACCCAGTTAGACAACTGCGCATGCGTGCATTCAACCAATCGCTGCTTGCATTACTAGGGTGGGGTTAGGTAGGGATGCGTAGACCTGTATTGTAATGCGTCCGTAAGCATAATTTCCGTGCGTACGCGTACGCATAGTGCCAGAAAACGGCCTAAATTGACACTATTGACCGTTTTAATGGCATGGGTGATATGATAGTATTAACCGTTTTAACAGCGAGACCAGGTTGGTAGAAACAGATTCAAATATTTTAGCAGATTCGTATTTGAGTCCTTAAAGGGTACCACCACCCAAAACTAATATTTGTATAATAGAAAGGTAACATCTTTAGTATTCCATTCCATCAACAAGTTCACAAAAATATGTTTGCAGAAAGAAAAAAAATAATTGGAAACCGCATCACCATTCTAAAGCATGCGTTTATGCGGTCTGAATTGTGTAGACTACCGCGGGTGCAGCAAGCGAATCGCTCGGAATTATATTGCCTACAAACGTATGCGTGAGTAGAATTGGCGCACTCGCAAACCAGGGACCAGGAAATAGTAGTGGTGGAAATTAATTGCTTTGTTTATGAATTACTCAACCCTTTGCAAAATGTTAGGTATCTATTTGATATCACAAAACAGTACCAAAACATGTAGTAATGTGTTGTTATTTGCCCGGTGGTCCCCTTTAATTTATGCCAAATGAACAGAGAGATGCATGTTCTAAAGAGTACCTCAAACTTTTTGTCTCGACTGCAACATTGCTTCAAGTATAAGGGCAGAAAGGGCTCAAGATTGTAATACATGGACATACATTTTAATGATATCAATCAAGTTTATTGTTATATGGGTAAAATGAACATTCTGTAGTGAATAATGTACATAATTATATGGCCAGGAACAGCGACATGGATCTAACCTAAACTCATCCAAAATCACCCTACCTTAATCACGACAATCATGTGATATCGGCAAAACACCATGTTGGCTCATGCAAACTAGATTAGGGTCAATTATATTATTTGACATCTAAAAAAGCAGAATTCAATGAACTTCTAAATGTGTATTCAACAACATTGAACAACATTGAAAGTATAAATTTATAGAATGGTAAAATAGAACAAACAGCATGGGATCATGTGAATGGTACTACGAAAAATTTCAATTTGGGAATATGATTGTATGAGCTTCTCTGTCATTTGAATCTCAGTTTGTGCCTAACTTTGGTCACATGCTATCTGTAAAGAATAGAAGTCGACAGTAAATTCATCATTTAGTTTATAATGATCAAACTGAAACAGATCCTCATCATTTGAACTAAAGCCATAAAAGAAAACCTAGTCATTGTGCATTGTTGGAATTTCCAGAATATGCTATATAGATACATACAGTGTTTCAATTTAATCACAATATTGACTTTCCTTTTAATTGGGTGTATGTTACCTATTACCACGAAACTCGTTTATACATTTGCCAGATGTGAAGCTGAGACAATTGAGGAAATAGTTGGTTTATAAGTCAATGCACTGTCTATGTTGTTGATGGGAATTCCAACCCTTTTGTATAATGTTATTTAACCCCCAACAAGCTGAGATCTTTTAGAATATATACCTACCATTTGTGCTGGTATAAACAGCACCCCCAACTCTGGATTGTCATTTAAAGGGATAGTTGAGTTTTGGTATAGAGGGCGCTACACAAAATAATTTTTGGTGAGATAATGACAAACTGAGTGTCAAATTGGACAGAGCATACAATTTTAATTAAGTGTTTGATTCATTTAACCCTTATTGAAAAAGGACAAAACATGTCTGCATGTAGCATGTAGCAATTTTACAACAATCATCATGTATGAGTGCATATATACTTATGTAGAATAAGTACATGCATTGTAGAAATAAAACATTTCTCCGTCCAACTATAAATGGTTCAGTTGTATTTACATGTGTATTCATTGTTTGGCTTCTGTCTTTATTTAATATACGCGTACTTCCTCAAAAGATCCGGGTCACTACAATATTCAAATGTTATGCATATCCTATAATTAGTAAAGGTTGTTCCTATAGCAACCTCAAGGCTATTCAGACACGACAAAATCTAAATGGGTCAGTGGATCCAGGGGAGCTGGACCCGATTACGGACCAGCGACATTTCCCATAGTGATTAGCGAGCACATACTGTATATACTTCCCTTACTCATTCAACCCTAATGGATTCCTACGCATAACTCGAGATCAGTGAAACTAGGGCTGGTCCTGGGACATGATCATGCTCTAGCCTACTGGACCATGACCCAGGACCAGCCCTAGATTTACTGATCTCTAGATTATGCTCAGATATTCCTATTGATAATCATACTGAATGAGAGTACAAGTACCTACGCATAACTCGAGATCAGTGAAACTAGGGCTGGTCCTGGGACATGATCGTGCTCTAGCCTACTGGACCATGACCCAGGACCAGCCCTAGTTCCACTGATCTCTAGATGATATGCTTGGATAATCCTTTACTTATTGAATGAGAGTACAAGTATGTGGGCGACGCGACTGTGCGCTGCCGCATTCTTTTGGGTTTTATATTTCCTAGCCTATTGGCACCGCTGTGTTAGAGCCAATGATCTTAATTACCATGGTAAATGTTGCTGGTCCGGTAATCGAGTCCCTGGGGCTGGGCCCCTGTCATTTCTCAGTGGTAGGAACGACTGTTGAAACGAAAACTGATTTTCGTTCTACCTAAAATATTGCCCGATGTTTGCCTGACTTGGCAATAACCAATGTATGTAAGATGTATTCAAAATGCTGAATTGTATTTTTAGGAACATGTTAATTGAATAATTCGTCTCTAGGTCATCAGGCAAAGAATGTGCATACATTTGAATATGTTATTGAATAGGTCTTTATTACATCTAAAAATAATAATCGTGGTTATACTATAATAGCACTCGTTTTTGTCTTCTGACGCTAGCGGAGTATCATTTTTATATTACCCCGTCATCTAACACACAAAGTGCACATTTTCCACTCCCTGGGGAGCATTCCAGCCATGCACCTCGTAGGTGCACACAGTGCTAAGGGATCGCGTTCCATATCCTTCTTAGTACCCATTTATACTCCTGGATGCCTATAAGTCGAGTGTAGCAAATGTGGATAAATTTCCTTGCTGAAGGAAATACGCTATGGACCCACTCTGGTTTCGAACTCGGGACCTCACGATTGGAAGGCACGTGCATGCAGGCTCTAACAATTTTGCCGCACCACGGCATCTACACTTCATATACACTTCATCTACACTGACATGTCCTATTATTCCTGTGGGAATAGCGGAGAAACAAGGGGAGAGGGATTGGAAAGAGAAAGAAAGGTGACGGATAGAAAACATTATTGAAAGAGAAGGGGATAGGAGAAAGAATGAGAGAGAGGGAGAGAGGGGAAGGGGGGGGGGGGGGGTGGGGACTAAGGGGATCGGTTACTCTATGGATCCACCAGTCGAGAGGACGTGGGTAACTATACAGGCCCGGTGGAGCACCCGGATTTGCATATCATTATCGGCCCGCGCTATTTGAATTTCCAACGGACTTTTAAGTGAATCCAAAAACGTGGTTTCAAAAATGCAAAATCTTGAAATCCGTGTTGTGCCCTTTTTACTGCAATTACCGGTCTGAAACTTTTTATACTAACTAAATTTATTATGAACTCAGTGTGTGTGGAAAAATATGAAAATCTATCGAATATTATTTGAGATTTTAGTGTGTTTTGAATTTTACCCATTGATAAACAAGCTGTCTATTTTTTTCTGACTCTGCCCTATCCAGCAATTCCTAAAGTAGAGACTTAGTATGTATAATAATGAGGATTGAATCTATTTATGGGTGAAGTTTCCGCTTGGCCGATGTTGTACTTTTAGAGTTATAAGTATTGTTTCAAGAGCATTAATTTAAAAATGTGTAGTCAGCGTACTCTTCTGCGCATGCGCCTGATCATGTACACAATTGATATCGGTCATCCACCATTCTGGCAAATCAGCTGACCCGACAGTGCAGCAGATCGCCCATTGTCTATGTAACGAGCGCATGCAAGAGATTTAGAAATATACACAACTTTGAACGTGAGGGACTGGTTATCACAGTCGCCCAGGCATTTTTTTCAACGAGACTCGGACATTGAGGTACGTTTTTTTCTGACTCTACCCTATCCAGTTACGATGACAATCGATATTTCATGAGGATTGAGGTCATTAAATTTCCGTTCAATGGTTATTCAGTGATTTTTTGCCGCTCTCGGAAAAATAGTGAATTACAGGGTGAGTTCCTGTCTCATTTTTTTCGTTTTTATCGTAAAAAGTATCCTTAAAATTTCGCATTTTCGATGCATCAATCACTCTTGTCATATTATGAGTGTCTTTTAGTTCTATCAGGTTATCTATTTAGTAGCTTCGATTGCAGCTATTCATCATACTTGAGACGATTTCGCTCTCTTTATTTGTTTACCTTTTTTGCATTGGCCGGTAAACAGTTGTTGATTTTATGCAAATGATGTTTACTTGGCGATATTCGAACGCTCGTTAATTACAGTGCTCCACCGCGCCTGTATACAGTGTGAGTCAAATAAAACGAAACCGGACTTTAGAAGCTTATACATCCACAATCCTAAACATATATATGTTGATATTGGTATCATGTTAAAGCTTGGGAAGTTGCGTGTAAAATGATGTATCATGCACTCTGATCACTTCACGCTTCACAGAACGCGACCCACTTATCCAAAGTCATGCAAAAACTACCCGTGTCCAAGTTCGGAGTGTTCTTGTTTTGTGAATGGTTGCATCTGTTGTCTGATTTTCAAAGATAATTCATCCTACATGTCCTATTCAGGGGCCCCTGGCCCCAAACAGTGGGGTTGCTGATGGGAGGAGGGTGGGAGGATCCCCTTCCACCTTCATAAACATGAAAAACACTGGCAACCAGCTGGTATTTTGTTTTGATTCACCAAAGGATATTCTTTAAATATTCATTTGAAAAAAGGGTAAACAGACGCATCCATTCATGATAGAAAAGAAAACGGCAAACTTGGACACGGGTAGTTTTTGCATGACTTTGGATAATAACAGCATAAATGAAAATGAAAGTCACCTAGAACATTTCCCTCCGAACACCCGGAAACGCGTTTCACCTCCAGTGGCGTAGCAAATGGCAGTAAGGGGGGGGGGGGGGGGGCATTGTGCCATTGCCCACCCCCTCCCCCAAATATTGAGATCCTGGTCATAGGTGTATTCTTTCTTCTTTTTTTTTTATTCCTGGCCTAGCTGCAGCCCTGAGAGTTTTTACAATGGTAATATTTTATTTGGCCATGAAAATCCCCCATCTTTACCGGCAATGTCCCTATATTTTTGGGCGAAATTTAGTTCAAACGGG
>JBAMJV010001747.1:0-119323 GCA_037951105.1 Echinarachnius parma
CAGAAATCGCCGCGTGGTACGTGACCGGGCATGAAAAATAGTATGATAATTGGAAGAAAAAAACATGATCGCGAAATGAGGACATTCATGTGCAACCGCATGATATGACTTGATCGAATGAAATGATGAGACATCAAATCGGTCACGGCTATCTTTGTCCGTATATAGAGTGTGCTGTTCGTGTTTCTCCATTTCTGTAAATGAATAGCTTACTTCCGAAAGGCGCTCAAATCCACTCGTTCAAGATTCAGTGGAGAAAAGCAGGTTTCTTTGTTCAACTTTGTACACATGCCTACGGAAACTTGAACGGTCATTTTTTTTTAAATTTTGATTATGTGATTTGTCCTTAAATTTGGATTTCCAGTTAGCTATATATAATTACGTAGCTTATTAATTTACTGATATCGTTGATCCAATTTTTATGGAAAGTGGACTTATAGCGGCTTATAGCGCCTTTGGAACTACGCTCTTCAATTACTGCATCATCACGTAAAAACAAAAAAAAGTAGCTAGAACTGATAGTGAATCAGACATAGATACATCACCATTATTTCATTGTGTTGGATATTATTACAATAATGTTTGTTTTCTCTCTCCTCTTATATACTTCTCCCCCTTTCAGATGAGAAAGATCGAGCCCGTCGCTATGATATCGCTCGCCAAGCCTTCCACGAGCAGCGGAGCAGCACGAAACGGCGCGGCTGCAGCGTCGTCGGACAGCGCCAACGCGGCTGGTACCGCGGCGGCAGAGACGGCGGCGCGAGAAGCGGCCGAGGCCACACGGCGACGTCAAAAGAAGTTCGCCGCCTACAAGAAGGACCTGCAAGCGGTGAAGTCCGTCGCCGTCATCGTGCTATCGTTCATGATGTGCTGGCTACCGCTGAGCCTCAGCAACACGATCAGCGCGCTCTTCCCCTCGGTGCGACAGCCCCTCTGGGTCATCCAGGCCTCCATCGTCCTCTCCCACCTCAACTCGTCCATCAATCCGTTCCTCTACGCGTACGGAAAGGAGTTCCGCAACGGCTACAAGAGAACTTTCGCCAAGATGTTCCCCTGCATATGCGCGGGAAAGAGCGCTGGCGGGTCCGGCGGGGCGACCAAGGCCGCCGTCAACGCCATTTCGGGCGTCGAAGTTTCGTGATGAAGACACGCTCCTTTCTTGAATTGGATGAGATCTTTACTCATGATCGAGTTCCCTCCAGGGAGCGGAAGATAGCTGATCCGATGAATGCTGCAATCCTCGCAAGTCCGGTCGTCTCACGAGATTACACGCAATTTGAGAGAAGGTCTGTCGTTATCTTTATAAAAACATCGCATATATGCTTTCGAGAGCATCCAAGGATTCGGCATGGTTAAGCATTGACTATGTACATCGGGCATAATTTGCTAGCTTGCTCCCCTCCAACTGCGAGGCAATGTACGCTAGCCAGCGCCGACGAAGGCCGCCGTCAGCGGCATATCAATGTCGAGGTTTTAGCAAAGAATTTCACATGAGCTCCAAGCGGACATTCGACAAAATATTCTCCTACATATTCGAATTTCAAGAGTCAACGACAATCTATGTTAATGATGGAATGGTGATGCGTTCCACTTGTTAATAACAGTTTAAGGGATTATCCCGCGTCGAAGATGTCATCATGGCAAGGACGTCCATAATTATTTTTTAGAATTTCATTCACTAATTCGGCAAGGAGTTCCGTAGAGACACTAGCGTATATTCAAACATGTCAAAGGTCAATTAACGTTACCATGGTTACTGTTTTTCGTCCAACAAGAACAAAAGAAACTTCCTTTCCCCCTCGTCATAATTTTGCGTACGAGGTGGGATTGAGGGAGAGTTTTAAAAAATGCCAACTTTCTAGCTTAGCTAGAGCAATGATACGGACCTTAAATTAAAGGACCTAAATGATACAACGTACTTTGACACTTATTCCATAGTTGATGACTTGAAACATAGGTCTGCCGAAAAAAAATCCATGAAAATAAACACAGTAGTGATTTAAGACTAATTTTCTGATGCCAAATCTCACTTAACAGCCAGTTTACGCCCCACAAACATTTAGGGTCCAGAATCGGCAGCGTGATTGACATGTGATTGACAATTCATTGGCTTACGTAATGACGCGTCATATACAGAATTTAGTTCACTAGTCCGTTCTTTAGATGACGTCACATTTTGGCAATTTAAAAGGGGCGTTCCCAGGACAATTAGATATTTACTAATTACCCCAAAATTGATTGATTTCATGAGAAATGACTGCCAAATTATTTTTCTTCGGGAAAAAATACGTATAGAGAGCCGAATTGTGAAAATTAGGCCATCTAGACGCTGTAGTTCCTTTAATTTTCGACCCTACTGCTTTCAATGTTTGTGAGAGCACGTCATTGAAATGCATTTGTACTTGATGTCTGGAAATAATAATTAATTTTTAAGAAATCTATTTATATTATCACGATATTGCTTGTATTATGTTATGTATTATATGAGACTTAGTGATAGTCATTATCTATTCCATGACATTAACTGGTCCTCAAGGCTCTATAATTATAGTCATTGGAACTCATCTTTTAGAGTACAAACGTCCTACTAATTAGCGCGAACAAGTGCGAAGTACTGCGAACAAGCGCGAAGACAAGCGCGAAGAAGTGCGAAGCAATTTACTGCGAACAAATTTCCCATTCGCATAGAATGCACTTGTTCGCAGTAATTAGTAAATGCTGCGCTCAATTACTAATTACTGCGAACAAGCGCGAACGGGATTTACTGCGAACAAATTTGTTCGCATATGAAATCCCGTTCGCACTTGTTAAATCCCGTTCGTGCTTGTTCGCATTACATTTGTTCCCTAACCCTAACCCTCGCGCTATATAGTTCGCGCTTGTTCAGAGTACTTCGCACTTGTTCTGATACGCCTGATACGCCATTCAGCTTGCCATTATTTAGAAAATCAACGGTGCTTTAATTGTAGGACATTGTGTAACATGTATTCTTTGTTGATATCTTTCACTCACAGAGTGTTTTATGCATTTGTCTATTTAAACTACATGACCTCTCATCGATTGCATCATCTTAAGTTAAAATTAGTAACTGTGTGATTCGGTGGGAATGTCTTGAAAAACATTGTCACCTATTCAGCACCAAATAAATTGTAATCAATGACCATAAATAAACGACCATGTGTAGACTGAATAGACCTGGAGGATCATTGACTTACTCGACCAGATTTGATGACCCGAAGAACCAATGTTTTAAAGAATCAATGATAAAACCAATATAATTATACAGAGAACCATGCAATGACTCATGAATACAACCAATCAGTAACCCAAAGAACCAATAACCCGTGGTGGGACCAATGACCTTATGGGATATACCAGTCGTTTTTTTACAACAAATGACCTGTATGGTTAATTGACCTTTATCACCAATTGCGCGTATAGGTCCGATGACATAATGAGCAATAAACCATGGGTGATGGGTCAACGACGTATTTGGCCTAACGACTATTCGAACCACATGACATGTACGATGACCGACGATCGACGCATATGACCTACATGACCTCCCTGTAGGATCAATGACCAGTGTAGTTACTAATGACCTATAATATGACTAGTGGCATGTATGACCGATGACCAGTGTTCTAGTACAGTAGTATGACCAATGCCCGGTGTTACAAATTAAATACATGACCAGACTGGTCATGTATCTGGTCAGACCAGTTATAACCTGTAGGGCCATTGACATGTACTATCAGTTATATATATGACCACTGACCGTCATGAGTAATTATGTTTAAGATCAATGACTTTTGTAACAAATCACCTATATGACTACTGACCTGTAGGACCAATGACCTGTGTAACCAATCACCTATATGTCCAGTAACTTGTAGGACCAATAACCTGTGCTACGAATCACGTATATGACCAGAGACATGACGGACCAACCGTGTTACCGAGGCAATAACATACGTATAAATGACCAGTGACCTGTATGACTAATTATCCATGTGACCAACGACTTTGACTAATTCCCTGAAGGACCAATGACCCGTGTTACCAATAACATAATGTATATGACTGGAGACCTGTAAGACCGATTACCAGTGTAACCAATCGCCTATATTATGGCTAGTAACCTGTATGACTAATTATCCGTGTGACCAACGACTTATGACTAGTGACCTGTAGGATAAAATGACCCGTGTTACTAATAACCGTTACGAATAGTTCATTTTGGACCAATGACTTGTAATAACATATAAGACTAGTGACCTGTATGACTAATTATCCATATAACCAACGACTTTATGACTAGTGACCTGAAGGACCAATGTCCCGTGTTACCAATAACATAATGTATATGACTTGAGACCTGTAAGACCGATTATCACAGTAACCAATCGCATAAATATATGACCAGTGACCTGCATGACTAATTATCCGTGTGACCAACGACTTATGACTAGTGACCTGTAGGATCAATGACCCGTGTTACTAATAATTACCTATATGACTATGCTGGACCAATGACTTGTATTAGAAATAACATTATGGACCTGTTGGAAAACAGACTTGAGTTATAGATCACCTAATTACCTAGTGACTATAGCTGTAGGACCAATGACCCATAATAACCAATATGACTAATGACCTGTACTAAGACCAATGACCAATGACCCATGTTACCAATTACCTATACCAATCATTATGACCAGTGGCCTGTAGGACCAATGACTCCATTGTCCATATATATAAATAGGGACCTGTAGGATCAATTACTATGTTACCAGTGATATGTATGAGTAATGATCCATACCCAGGTCGAAATTCCCATAGAACCAAAACACATATGAAACCCATAGAAACTCATAGGCCTATTGGTTTCTATGGGTTTCAATAGAGAAAGTGGAACATGAATTTCTATGGTTTCTATGGGTTTCCTATGGGAAACCCAAAGAAACCAATAGAGACCAATATGATTATCATATGGGTTTCCTATGGGTTTCTATGCGAATTTCGACCTGGGATAGCACCAATAATTTATCGGACCTAGATATGACAATTTGAACGACCAAGAGGACTAATGGCTTACAAGACCAATTCCCGCCGTAATCAATATGACCTGGTAGGAGCTGCAATTATCCACCGGACCAGTGGTATGAAGTATGAAAGACCAATAGCCAGTAAGCCTTTAACAAGGTCTGAGCTGAATACATGGCTGGAACAATTGGCGAACGCGACGATCACACGAGCAGCGTCAGCTCCTCCTGTACGCTTGACCACTATTTGTTCAGTTGTTTCGGACTATTTCCCAGTATAGACAGGACCAAAGACCCGGTGAGACAATGATGTATAGGACCATTATAGTCCATATAAAATAATGTTGTCCCAATAAATCGTTGAAGAGTGATTCATCAGAAGACCAGTATACCCGATTAAAGGGTACAACCACCCACAAATAATATTCTTATGAATGAAAGGTAACATCTTTGGTAGTCCATTCCACCGACAAGTTCAGAAAATATGTTTTCCAGAAAGAAAAACATATAATTGGAAAACGCGTCACCATTCTAAAGCATGCGTTCATGGGTCTGCATTGGTCTCCAAACGTACGCGTGAATAGAATTGGCGCACTCTCAGACGCTGGGCGCATACGGAACCATCATATAATGATGGTTCCGTAAGTGAGGGTTATTATTTGTATTGTTTATGCATTACACAACCCTTTGCAAAGTGATGAGTATCAATTTAATATGACACAACGGTACCAAAACGTATAGTTACTTGCTGTCCTTTGCCTGGTGGTCCCCTTTAACCCTTTGCATACTGGAACATAGTAGGCTATGCACAGTTTTCATGTATTAGCATAACATTATAGGAATTTTATATTCTTGAAGGGAACGGGTCGACGCAAAATAATGCAACAAACCAGTAGGGGCTAGCATTCCAATTAACAATTTCCCAAAGGACCAGTAAGACCCGTGCGACCAATTGACCTGGGGGCAGTGGCGTAGCTACGGGGGGGCACGTGCCCCCCCAATCGTTTGGCAAAAAAAAAAAAAGTGACGACCCGACATGAAGCCAAATGTGTCTACAATGTATATCATTCATTATTATCACGTTTTATTTAATGTGTGATAATAATAATTATCAACGATAATAACCAAGAACATAACAGTCGTTCCCTAGTACTAGCAATAGCGCACCTATATCAGTTTGAAGAATCCTTCCAATATAGCGCCTTATGCAAATGTTCAGTCCTGTGCGCGAGGATCGACGCTCACCGCATTTCAGAAGACATAGAGCGCGTATAGGCCTAACAAACTTCCTAGCATGGTAAATCGTTCATCATCCAAGGGCCCTTTTAGGATCTTGAATCTGCCTCCCGCTTTTATAGATAATTTTGACGCCTTCATGCAGGCTATAAAGGCGCATAGCTGCACTACGTAGTCCTAAATGTCTAGGTAAAGACAAACTTCTTTTTACTAATTTCTTCACTCCAAATGCACCCGTTCCATTAATTCATGATGCATAATCTAGGCATATTGTTGATGATCATGATTGCAGGAGCACCAGTCATCTTCTCCAGAGTCGATATCTGCATCAGTTGAGCATAGGCCTACTGAAACTAATTCAAAGGACCCGAGCATAGCTGTTTTTTTTTAAAGTTTGAAAAGGACTGTAAATCTTAATTTTTGCCGCGCGCTTCGCGCGCATATTCTGAAATACTGATATATACGAAATTTATTAGACCCTCATCTATCATGTCTATAGCACACTATCATCGGAAAATAAAATAATTTGAAATACTATATCTTTTAGTAAATTCGGTCCATATGCGCTGAATGCAAATAAAATTGGAATATTATGTCCCCCACATTAGAAAGGGGAGGAGATTGTCCCCCTCCTTTGTCATTAAGTATGTTTGGTTCCATACTTATATACTTTATATTACGTGAAATTAGGTGTGCACCAAATCGACAATTTCAGGCCCCAAAATACGAAAGCTCCCTACTGTGGGAGGGGGACACCCCCTCCCACACCCTCCCCCAATCGGTCGCTTCGCTTCCTCGCAATGTCTCCCCTCCACTTTTGCTTAGTTCCATTGGAGCTCAATGCCCTAGACTATATCGATGGCTCTAGTATACAGGATCACGTGGATCCATCTCACGGGCTTAATCTTTCCTCGCTATTAACGTTTTAAAATACGTAACGAGTAGATTCACTATTATATACCATTTTAACACCCATGATTAAGACAATGATAAAGACAATAATGACCATACTTCTACAGTGATATTTTAAACACCAATTTCAAAAATTTCAAAAAAATTGGGAGGGGGTCAACCCCCTCCCACACCCTCCCCCAAATAAATGTAGACAAGCATACGGCGTGAGAGTATTTGAGTCTGGTGTGTGTGTACACGTAGGTTTGGTTGTGTGTGTATACTTTATCATGAGGGAAATGATTTCTTTAATTCAGTATTATCAAATTTCCTTCCAAGGTATGCACCAAATTGCATTATTTCAAGTAAAAATTTGCAAAAGCTCCCTACCGTGGGAGGGGGGACACCCCCCTCCCACACCCTCCCCCCCTCGGGCGCTACGCGCCCTCGGGCTTGGTCGCTCCGCTCCCTCGCAGCTGTGCCCCCCCCCCAATCACTTGACCCTCGCTACGCCACTGCCTGGGGGACTTATGACATAATATCCCAGCAAACACAAAACGTTTACAGAACGTTTACAAAACGTTTTTATTAGGTTCCGTAGGTCTTCGTCTTTAATGAACGTTTACAGAACGTTTACAAAACGTTTTTATTAGGTTCCGTAGGTCTTCGTCTGTAATGAACGTTTACAGAACGTTTACAAAACGTTTTTATTAGGTTCCGTAGGTCTTCGTCTTTACTGAACGTTTAAAAAACGTTCTTAAAACGTTCTACTGGTCCTTGCACTTGAAAGCAAATACATGAAAGGTTTTTTATTGGTTTTTCTAACGTTTAAACAACGTTCTAAAAACGTCCATTTGGAACGTTCTAAAAACGTTTTCAACCTTCCACAAATAAACGTTTTAAAAACGTTTTCAGAGAACGTCCAAATAACCAACTTTGAACCTGTTTAGAACGTTCAGAAAACGTCCAATTGTTAGTTGGGATATGACTAAGAACCCGGCAGATGACTAATTGTAGAGTTAACGACTCAGTGGCACCTCATAACGTGATGTGATACATGTATTTTACCATCTTATAACACGGTAACTTTGCTGGTCCATCAAGCACTTTATATTATTTGGGGTTTTTACTCCCATATAAAAAGGTAACTATGATGGTCCAAATGAACTTGTTATAATGAGGTTCGACTGTATAGGACGAACAACTTGATGGATTAACAACTCACACGACCGATGACCCATAAAGAATTAGTTTGGATTCTAAACTGTGTTTCATATATATATGCCCCTATAGCGCCGCCAACGAGAGTTCTGCGCAACATCATTGAGCTGCTCAACAGCATTGATATAGTGATTTGGTCAGATCAATGATGTTGCGCAGAACTCGCTTTGGCGGCGCTATACAGGGTGGCACCAGAAAACGGAACGGGGCACTTCCCAAAATATAGTAATAAAATGATTGTGTCCACCAGATAGAGTGTCCTTTCAAGGGAAAAACGATACTAAGAACAGTCTATTGCGTTATGTTGCCAATTTGTGCAGATATTGCTTTGTATCCACAAATTAAAAGAATGGTTTGATTGAGAGAACAAGGTAACAACTGCTACTATACTTTGCATATTTATTTTAAAGTTCTATTGACATGTTGTGTACATTTTGTGTTAACTTTCAGCGCCATCCCATCGGCAAGAATGTTATAGTTTATTTTACAATGTATGTGATAAGGAATATTGTGACAAATTTGATTTTGTAGTGCTGGAAACTCAAAAATCACCAAGATGTAAACATATCCTACATTGTATATCAGATGATCGTCATAATAATCTGATAAAAATGCCACTTTTGGTTAATACTTTATTTTTCAATGTCGGCCTCGGCCTCAGTGTACATGTACAATGATATATAATGATACATAATATTGTAACTTAGAATATGGTGCTTTTTGTGTTAGCCGTGGTCAGTATTACACGTACATTGCATTAACCAACATCCATCTGTCCATCTATAGCATTTGTAACTTCTGTTATTGTGATTAAGTAACATACAAGTAATGAGCTCATTATGTCATGTTCAGCTAGCTAAAGTTACCTAGCACGGAATGACACTTAACCCATGAAGGACGGTGTCCCATATGTGTGGGTTGGTAGTCCTACACTTCAGCAAGAAGATAAAAAGTTATATGAAGTCTACAAGGAGAAGGAGCATACATTTCTCTATTTTTAGAGCCCTAATTTGTTACTCTACCTGTTTTTAGTTATTTGTTAGTATCGCGTAGATCGCTATAATTTAGGAAAATCCTTAAATTGGCAACACATTGTGATATTTAAAAAAACATATTTCGGCGTTCAAATTGGCAACTTTGCGGCAAAGTCACTTCATATTTGTCTTAAATTTTAAATTACTTAATATGTTTCACCTATTTTTACGTCATTAAAAAGTCGAACAAATTAGGAGTTGCCAATCTGTAGAGGAAAATAATGATCAATTTTGATTTAAAATATAGCTCTCGTCCTTGATGGGTTATTTTGCTGATAACCATACTTAATATAATCTAGAGATGAGGTGCACTAAACAAGTATATCTGTTAATTATAATATTCAAATTGTAGCTTGTTATAATGGTCTAGTCCCACTAAAGCGTATCTCCTTCAGTTTACTATCCGTTTGACATCCGGAAGGACGAAATGATGCGGACTTTTAATTCACATCCGTTTCGCGGGAAACGGAAACGTCATGGAACTTCAAAATGTGCTAGATACTGACCGTTTTGCCAAAATCTGGTCGGATATGAAACGAAAGACCGAAACGGTTTAGTGGGAATAGGCCATTAGCAACTTGAAAACTTGCTCGATGTTTGTTACACAAATCAGTAACTATTGCGAGGCAGATGGATTCCAATTATTATTTTGTATTAGGATTAAAAAAATAGATTTGCTTGTCTCCATTTGTTTTTATCAGACAAGGAAATAACAAATATTTGAATGATTATCTTAGTAAAATAATAGATTTATCTAGTAGTACTATTATTATCTTTTGAATGTTACTCGAGATGTAAACAATCTTAAAGGGATAGTTCAGATTTGGTATAGAGGGCGCTTCAAGATTTTTTTTTTTCGTGAGGTAATTAAAAGTGTAAAAATTTAAAGAGCACACAATTTGATTTACAGAATCATCTATATTTGATCAAAATCGGTTCAGAAACAGCTGAAATATCCATAAGTATATCAGATCGTAATACATGTGAGGAACCAACTTTTATTCAATAATACCCCAAACAAATGTATTTACAAATCCTACACATTTTTGAAAATTTACCAAAAATGGTTTTAAAATTGTGTTTGAAGATATCTCTATTAAATAATTATTTCAACCAAACATCTTATTCACATTTTGTTGATACCAACATTGTTGAAACTTGGTGTCTTTTAATGAAACAGCCCTGTAACTTAACCGCATATATGTTATACCACCATTCAAGCATCATTGAACTATAACTGCTAGTTTGTAATGATAATTTGCAAGTTTTAATTACTAAAATGATGTCTGACCAAAACTGTATTATCCCTTTAAAAAAAGTGTTATGTTTGTGGATCAAACAGTAGTATAACACAAATGTAAAGTGAGCTCATTAGAACTTTGTAAATGCATGTACTCCGAAACGGCACATGTCTTTATTTGTATTACCAAAAAACAGTTCTAAATATTATGTGAACATTGTAATATTTATAATTGAAGAATAATCTGGTATGTCGTGATAATTTTAAAATATAGTTATATAAATAATGTAAAGATCAGTGAGAATAAATTAAACGTTTTGTTACTTTAACTCTACAGCCATATTCTTGCTTGTTATTTTGGTACGAATGTAGATTTCAATAAATATTGTAGCGTACCCAAATCCTACCATCCACCCTCTCCTCGCAATACCAACAGTCCTTTCCAGGACTATCCCAACAGTCCTTTCTAGGACTACCAACAGTCCTTTCTAGGACTACCAAGTCCTTTTTAGGACTCTTCTAGAAAGAATACCAACAGTCCTTTTCAGGACTAACCCAACAGTCCTTTCTAGGACTACCAACAGTCCTTTCTAGGACTACCAACAGTCCTTTTTAGGACTATCCTAGAAAGAATACCAACAGTCCTTTTCAGGACTACACCAACAGTCCTTTTTAGGACTAAACCAACAGTCCTTTCTAGGACTACCATAGTCCTTTTTCAGGACTCTCCATAGTCCTTTTCAGGACTCACCAATCCTCCCCTCTCACATGGTGCAACCGCAAACCCTGAGTTAGTCCAGATTCAACCCCCTCCCACACCCTCCCCCAAATAAATGTAGACAAGCATACGGCGTGAGAGTATTTGAGTCTGGTGTGTGTGTACACGTAGGTTTGGTTGTGTGTGTATACTTTATCATGAGGGAAATGATTTCTTTAATTCAGTATTATCAAATTTCCTTCCAAGGTATGCACCAAATTGCATTATTTCAAGTAAAAATTTGCAAAAGCTCCCTACCGTGGGAGGGGGGACACCCCCCTCCCACACCCTCCCCCCCTCGGGCGCTACGCGCCCTCGGGCTTGGTCGCTCCGCTCCCTCGCAGCTGTGCCCCCCCCCCAATCACTTGACCCTCGCTACGCCACTGCCTGGGGGACTTATGACATAATATCCCAGCAAACACAAAACGTTTACAGAACGTTTACAAAACGTTTTTATTAGGTTCCGTAGGTCTTCGTCTTTAATGAACGTTTACAGAACGTTTACAAAACGTTTTTATTAGGTTCCGTAGGTCTTCGTCTTTAATGAACGTTTACAGAACGTTTACAAAACGTTTTTATTAGGTTCCGTAGGTCTTCGTCTTTACTGAACGTTTAAAAAACGTTCTTAAAACGTTCTACTGGTCCTTGCACTTGAAAGCAAATACATGAAAGGTTTTTTATTGGTTTTTCTAACGTTTAAACAACGTTCTAAAAACGTCCATTTGGAACGTTCTAAAAACGTTTTCAACCTTCCACAAATAAACGTTTTAAAAACGTTTTCAGAGAACGTCCAAATAACCAACTTTGAACCTGTTTAGAACGTTCAGAAAACGTCCAATTGTTAGTTGGGATATGACTAAGAACCCGGCAGATGACTAATTGTAGAGTTAACGACTCAGTGGCACCTCATAACGTGATGTGATACATGTATTTTACCATCTTATAACACGGTAACTTTGCTGGTCCATCAAGCACTTTATATTATTTGGGGTTTTTACTCCCATATAAAAAGGTAACTATGATGGTCCAAATGAACTTGTTATAATGAGGTTCGACTGTATAGGACGAACAACTTGATGGATTAACAACTCACACGACCGATGACCCATAAAGAATTAGTTTGGATTCTAAACTGTGTTTCATATATATATGCCCCTATAGCGCCGCCAACGAGAGTTCTGCGCAACATCATTGAGCTGCTCAACAGCATTGATCTAGTGATTTGGTCAGATCAATGATGTTGCGCAGAACTCGCTTTGGCGGCGCTATACAGGGTGGCACCAGAAAACGGAACGGGGCACTTCCCAAAATATAGTAATAAAATGATTGTGTCCACCAGATAGAGTGTCCTTTCAAGGGAAAAACGATACTAAGAACAGTCTATTGCGTTATGTTGCCAATTTGTGCAGATATTGCTTTGTATCCACAAATTAAAAGAATGGTTTGATTGAGAGAACAAGGTAACAACTGCTACTATACTTTGCATATTTATTTTAAAGTTCTATTGACATGCTGTGTACATTTTGTGTTAACTTTCAGCGCCATCCCATCGGCAAGAATGTTATAGTTTATTTTACAATGTATGTGATAAGGAAAATTGTGACAAATTTGATTTTGTAGTGCTGGAAACTCAAAAATCACCAAGATGTAAACATATCCTACATTGTATATCAGATGATCGTCATAATAATCTGATAAAAATGCCACTTTTGGTTAATACTTTATTTTTCAATGTCGGCCTCGGCCTCAGTGTACATGTACAATGATATATAATGATACATAATATTGTAACTTAGAATATGGTGCTTTTTGTGTTAGCCGTGGTCAGTATTACACGTACATTGCATTAACCAACATCCATCTGTCCATCTATAGCATTTGTAACTTCTGTTATTGTGATTAAGTAACATACAAGTAATGAGCTCATTATGTCATGTTCAGCTAGCTAAAGTTACCTAGCACGGAATGACACTTAACCCATGAAGGACGGTGTCCCATATGTGTGGGTTGGTAGTCCTACACTTCAGCAAGAAGATAAAAAGTTATATGAAGTCTACAAGGAGAAGGAGCATACATTTCTCTATTTTTAGAGCCCTAATTTGTTACTCTACCTGTTTTTAGTTATTTGTTAGTATCGCGTAGATCGCTATAATTTAGGAAAATCCTTAAATTGGCAACACATTGTGATATTTAAAAAAACATATTTCGGCGTTCAAATTGGCAACTTTGCGGCAAAGTCACTTCATATTTGTCTTAAATTTTAAATTACTTAATATGTTTCACCTATTTTTACGTCATTAAAAAGTCGAACAAATTAGGAGTTGCCAATCTGTAGAGGAAAATAATGATCAATTTTGATTTAAAATATAGCTCTCGTCCTTGATGGGTTATTTTGCTGATAACCATACTTAATATAATCTAGAGATGAGGTGCACTAAACAAGTATATCTGTTAATTATAATATTCAAATTGTAGCTTGTTATAATGGTCTAGTCCCACTAAAGCGTATCTCCTTCAGTTTACTATCCGTTTGACATCCGGAAGGACGAAATGATGCGGACTTTTAATTCACATCCGTTTCGCGGGAAACGGAAACGTCATGGAACTTCAAAATGTGCCAAAATCTGGTCGGATATGAAACGAAAGACCGAAACGGTTTAGTGGGAATAGGCCATTAGCAACTTGAAAACTTGCTCGATGTTTGTTACACAAATCAGTAACTATTGCGAGGCAGATGGATTCCAATTATTATTTTGTATTAGGATTAAAAAAATAGATTTGCTTGTCTCCATTTGTTTTTATCAGACAAGGAAATAACAAATATTTGAATGATTATCTTAGTAAAATAATAGATTTATCTAGTAGTACTATTATTATCTTTTGAATGTTACTCGAGATGTAAACAATCTTAAAGGGATAGTTCAGATTTGGTATAGAGGGCGCTTCAAGATTATTTTTTTTCGTGAGGTAATTAAAAGTGTAAAAATTTAAAGAGCACACAATTTGATTTACAGAATCATCTATATTTGATCAAAATCGGTTCAGAAACAGCTGAAATATCCATAAGTATATCAGATCGTAATACATGTGAGGAACCAACTTTTATTCAATAATACCCCAAACAAATGTATTTACAAATCCTACACATTTTTGAAAATTTACCAAAAATGGTTTTAAAATTGTGTTTGAAGATATCTCTATTAAATAATTATTTCAACCAAACATCTTATTCACATTTTGTTGATACCAACATTGTTGAAACTTGGTGTCTTTTAATGAAACAGCCCTGTAACTTAACCGCATATATGTTATACCACCATTCAAGCATCATTGAACTATAACTGCTAGTTTGTAATGATAATTTGCAAGTTTTAATTACTAAAATGATGTCTGACCAAAACTGTATTATCCCTTTAAAAAAAGTGTTATGTTTGTGGATCAAACAGTAGTATAACACAAATGTAAAGTGAGCTCATTAGAACTTTGTAAATGCATGTACTCCGAAACGGCACATGTCTTTATTTGTATTACCAAAAAACAGTTCTAAATATTATGTGAACATTGTAATATTTATAATTGAAGAATAATCTGGTATGTCGTGATAATTTTAAAATATAGTTATATAAATAATGTAAAGATCAGTGAGAATAAATTAAACGTTTTGTTACTTTAACTCTACAGCCATATTCTTGCTTGTTATTTTGGTACGAATGTAGATTTCAATAAATATTGTAGCGTACCCAAATCCTACCATCCACCCTCTCCTCGCAATACCAACAGTCCTTTCCAGGACTATCCCAACAGTCCTTTCTAGGACTACCAACAGTCCTTTCTAGGACTACCAAGTCCTTTTTAGGACTCTTCTAGAAAGAATACCAACAGTCCTTTTCAGGACTAACCCAACAGTCCTTTCTAGGACTACCAACAGTCCTTTCTAGGACTACCAACAGTCCTTTTTAGGACTATCCTAGAAAGAATACCAACAGTCCTTTTCAGGACTACACCAACAGTCCTTTTTAGGACTAAACCAACAGTCCTTTCTAGGACTACCATAGTCCTTTTTCAGGACTCTCCATAGTCCTTTTCAGGACTCACCAATCCTCCCCTCTCACATGGTGCAACCGCAAACCCTGAGTTAGTCCAGATTCAGGACGTGATTTGTGAACGCACACCACCTTATGCACACCACTCAGAGCTAAACGGGCGCTAACGCTACTATCGTTACGTCCGTAATTCCCCTTTCCTAGCTCCAAAATCACGTCCTGACGATTTTGTTGGGATTGGGCGTGGAAAAAATCCCCGCTTCGCAGCGCACGTCAATCATTATTCATGAGCAAGCAGCATTTTGTATACGATTGCCACACTCATCGCGCTACGTCATAATGCCCGCAGCCAATCACGTTTGGCTAGTTGCCAGCTAATTAACATTATGCTTACGTTTCGCGGAGGAAAAGATACATAATCGACCGAACCGTCTGTAGGTTCTAATATTACATACGGCAGCTATCAGCTGAGTGAGCGATAACGGCAGCTATTGGCTGAGCTGAGCTCGCAAGATATGTGCAGGCGGTTCGGGCAGCGAACTAACCCTGAGTATTATTAGTACCCAAATAATACATCAGTTTTACAGCAGTTTCCAGTAAGTAAAATAATGTCCTGCATATTACATAACTCAAATATTCAATCAACCAGGGACCATATTCATAAAACCACACAAGCTTCATTCCATTCTAAGTTAAAGGGATCTAGTAACTTTGTTAACAAGTGCAAAAAGTGATGAGTGATTAATAAAATATGTGTATCGGTGTGATCTGATATGTCCACAAAGTAATGTGTGAAAATTTCACGTTAATTGGATGTTTTTGGGCCGAGAAATTAGCAAAAATGCAAAGTGTTATTCACTAACTCATTGCACTTACTTTGTACACGGCTTAAACTATCCCGTAGACAGTTTTAACATCTGAACACTTCAATCGTAAATATCTTTTGAACCAAATGGAAATTTGAAAAAAACAAAACCTGTCCCGCGCTTTTATTGTTAATACGAACAAAGACAAGGTATGACAGAACCACTAGAGTTCCAAGTAAGTTTTGTGGATTTGGACAATGTAACGTCCCTTTAACCATTGATGAAAGGGCTAAGTATGCAACAAGTTATTCTTTTAGTTACCAACAAGAGTGTACTAAGTAGGTAATACAAGCTCACACAGAAAAACCATCACTAGTTATGTTTAAAGTAAATTTTGCACTGATTAATAAATATATATATGTGACCTTAATACACCACAAAATGACCAATAAGTCGGGAAAACTGATTGTGCTGCTTTTCATAAAACATTAAAATAGAAGTCATTACCTTTAAAATGGTATATCATTCGTCATATTTGGACTAAGCAAACCCTCTCAAAATGAACACCAAAGATTTGGAATATGGCTGAAGCATTTTTAAAATAAGGGAGAAACCGGCCATTTAAAAGATCAGTTTCCATTAAAGCACTGTTATAAGATCAGATTTTTTAGATGAAAAAATAATATTTAAACATGATTTCCGATGCTCAAAATATTACAGAAGCTAGATTAAAATATGCTTATTCAGGAAACACCAAAATCCTAAATCTTATATTTTGAACAAAATTTGACTATTTTAGCTAATAAAAGAGAAACTACCACAGCGACATAACGGTCGTTTTGTGGTGTAAGGTCACATATATCATCTCAAAAAGACTTAGAATGGAACTATCAAAGCTATTGGCCTGAATTCTCATCAGTGGCTCAACTTGAGCCTGGCCTAAAAAGACAAAGACTACCGGTAACCAGTAAAACCATTTTGCACCTGCATACCTATTGTCTAGTTGCTATTGGTCCCCGGAGTTATTCTAATCGTTTCCTTTCATTATCCAGTCAATCCATTGAGTTCTGATTATAGGCATCATGACAATGGGCCCTTTGAAATTCAGTCATAGTAAAGTCGGTCATCAGCCAAATTGCGTCCTGGATCATCCTGGACATTGTATTGCTGGTGACCCATTATACTATGAATTTGAGTCAGATTACTGAAATCCACCAGAAAAAAGGATCTCAAAATAAAAATACAGATATACAATTAGAATGTTCAAGACCTTCTTGGTTTAATAAAATTGCATATCGCATGAAACAACATGATTGTTTTTGTTTGGACAAGGATGATTCAGTTTGGCAAATGAAAACAAAAAAAACATAATCTGTACATATTTACACAACACATTGAAATAAGCTGCTAAACATAAAGATAGATGTAGTCTTAAAAATCAGACTCAATTATGATCTGGAATACAATCGCTAGGTTAAAATATATCTCCATGTACTTCTTTACTCTGTCAGTGTGGAACAATATATATTTTACATTGGAACATGAACTCTTGCACATAATTATCAAAATAGCTTTTCAAATAAAATATCTTAAAAATCACATTTTTGGCAGTGATATGACTAGTGAAATGTCAAAACAAATGTATATAGTATAATGATCATTCTTACTTGTGTGACAAACACAAAATAAAACTAATATTATAATATCTAACACTAAGACTACACAAATGAAAATAATGCAATACATTGCTACGGATGACAATTAATAAAAACAAATTTAAAAACGAAAAAACATATGCATAATCCCGGAGAAACGCTACTTTCTTTGCTCCTCTTTGCATGTAAAAATCAACAATAACGATAGAGAAAATGAACTTATGAAGCATTACACAATATCTTACTGTATTTCATAACTAAGGTCTAAGGCACAGGCATTAAAGGGCAATGCAACTCAAGAATAGAGTTTATCCTACTTTATATATCGCAATATACCTGTTTATTATATGTAACATTACTTCAACTCAGATTTCTGCTTTGGAAGAAAAAATGTGAAAACTCTATCGGTTTTACCACTATTTACGCGAACACTGGAGGCCGCCATTATTAGGTTTGCACGGACTACATGCACTAATGCATTTCAATAGCACCCATTGAAACCATTGTTAGAATACTTGTACATCTACAGCCGATAGAGTTTTCACATTTTTCTTCCAAAGCAGAAATCTGAGTCGGAGTAATGTTACATATAATAAACAGGAATATTACGATGTATAAAGTAGTATTAACTCTTTTCTTGAGTTGCATTGCCCTTTAAAGTAACATTACATCACTATTATACACGAGTCATGACAATCAAATCTGTTACATTCAATATTTAACCATCTTTGTCCAATGTTGGCGATTAACAAATTAAATTGTTTTGAAGGCCATGTTAAAAACTTTGGTTGTAAAACCCCAACTGCTATAATTACATTATCCGGTAAAGTGACGAGTTGCATAAATCTGCATTTCGCTTTCGCTGAAAACATATTCATCTTGAGTTTACCGTTATATACAGTGTTACATGATCTTTCTTTTGGTCCCTTTAATAAAAACTCTTTCATTTCTATAACTGTGACTAGAATTGCATATACTGTAAATGCAAGAAGAAGAAGAGACGCATGATTTTAAAACAAGTAATTGGCACATATACCAATTACTTTTTCACCCATTCACGACTGGTCCCGAAAATAATCATCCTGGGTTCTATGATTTGTCTGCCCAGAAGAAAGATCGATAGCTAGATTCGATAGCTCGGCACTTACTTTGACTCAAGAATTATACATGTTATATAGCAAATTCAATAAGTCCTGATTGGGTTAAAAATATGCATCTAATTTCAGGCTTATTGTTACAATATACTCATCTTGTTTTTTAAAAAGAATCCGACTCCTCAACTATATCAAGATCTCCTCATCTCTCATTCAGTGTCATTACAGTGGAACCTCTTTATAATGAGCTCTTTCATAAGGTACCTGATATTTGTGACTGGCTATAGTAAAACCCTGCATTTGTCAATAAAAATCAAAATGTAGATTTTCAAACTATTAGAAAGTCCTCAACACAAGCTTTCTTTTCATGCTTTGTTCTAACAAATTGGTCAATATTTGGCAAAGATAAGAGAAGTCTTTCACACACATTATGTGAACTTAAAATGCCAATTTCTTCACAGCATGAATTACCAACAAGTTCAGGGTTTTGCTATAGCCGGTCACAATTTATAGAAAGGTAATTTCACAGGTCCAGGTCCTGTTTTTTTATAATAATTTGTAAGCCATGGTACATCGAGATTTCTGATATAACAAGGTAAATTTGATGGGCCCAAGGTACTTGTCATAATGAGGTTTTACTGTATACACAGGAGTTTGAACATCACAATTAAATATTCATAGGTATTCATTACTAGTAACCAATCGTCAACTCCGCGATGCCGTGTGTGCGTGCATACGATCCTGTATACAATAAACACTTGCGCTCTCTGAGTCTTTTGATGAGCATATTAATCGCATAAATAAACGTGCGTGATTGACTCATCAAACCGTTTTCTCTTGATCAGGATTTAGAGCGCAATGCCAATATGGATTTAGACGCCACAGAGATTGGAGATATAGACATATATATAGATACAATAAACTGTACTTTCAACATGAAAATACAAAATGTTTGGTCCTGGAGAGTACTACAGTTTGAACTACAACATGTACAAATAAATTATACCTTGAGTCAGTCGAGTGTATTAGAATCTAACAAATCACATGAGAGCGAGAGGGGTGATAAGTCAATGTTTCGCTAAATTAAGTTTTCCATACCATCCTGTAGGCTGCACCATCAGTTGGTTATGCCAACATTCTAAGATAAGACTTAAATGTCTAATGTTGGTTTCTACAAGGCTCCAAAAACTTTAAACATGATTATCTCTAAAGTACAAAAGGTGATTTGAATAGTGCCCTTCTCTTTCTCAACAGATGATATATATATTTATATCCTTCATTAATGAAATCCTGTTCAGTGATTGGTCTACATAGCGTCATGTGACCAAACATAGCAATGCCCATGGAAAAATGTGCTACACCGTGACGTCATTTTCATGGTATAGTGCACTATACCATGAAAATGACAACATAGATACGCTGGTGCGTGCAGTGTGTGTACGGCCGTGTGTACTTGTGCATTGAAGGCATTCTGTGACTTCGGTCTGAATCATCGACTTAAAGTGACATTTATGGTAAGTGAAAACATTTTTATTATTGTAAGGATATAAAACAAATATATATCATTTCGAGCCACTAGTGAAATTATGGATTACTCACGCCCCTAAAAAAATAGTGCTCACCTCGGAATCCATAATTTCAACTAGAGGCACTCAGTGCATGGTATATTTGTTTAATATATATGGTTGACTCCAACAAAAAGATGATTGTCAACTGCATGCACACACTCACAAACACACACACACACATCTACCAACACTCATCAACTACAGATTCTATAGTATAACAAGTTCTAAAGAAAATATATGGCACTTTATTTGGTCTACACACAAGTAGCATCACCAGTAGGCCAATAGCTTTCTTTTATATGCATCAGCTGTAAACCTGAACAGAAAAGAGCTACTTATTGACGTCATTGCAATACTAGAGTACCGAAGTAGTGATGAGATATATTTTCTGTGTTATATCATAGTAATGGTTCTAAACAAGGTGTACTTCAGTTTTAGGTTTTTGTTCGTGGGTTGGAGCTGGACGATTGCCTCCTTAGCAACTGCATGGTCAGAAATTTCTGGCTTGCCTGACATTGTTTAACCCATGGCTATGAATAGCTGTGACGTAACACTTTGGTAATCTATGGGAGATTATACTTTGAACTGTTCAATATCATTTCCCAAAACACAGGCAGATGAGAAATAGCGACAAGAGTATTATTACTTTTGGCATTGAGGCATAATCAGTCTTGCATACAGACATGAAAGTGTTGATATCCTCTTTGACTTATCATCAACTCTCACAGCTGTAATAAATGAAGTGAATGATGTTATCACTCTTGGATAGCTGTATTTATAAGCCCATTCACTCTATTATGTGAACCTAGTGGGCCCTGTATCAACTCCATAGTAATTGCAAAATATAGTACTCAGGGAACAGGTACCATATTCATAAAAGCCTGCTAGCTTGGTTCCTTGCTAAGTCCATTTTAGATGACTAAGACTAAGAATTAATCATACAATATTTTAGTTGCTAACTAGGGTTACCTGAGGCATACCCATTTAACCCTAGTTGGGGACTAGAAAAACTGTTTGTTGATCTTGTAATTGCATCGTTTGAAATACACTTAGCAAAGAAATTAGCTAGCTGGGTTTTATGAATACGAGGCCAGGTTATGCCTAGGTCACAAACGCTCCAGGCGCCGCACGATTTGTTAACCTCCGGTGAATTTTCTACGATTTCATGGAGTTGGGATATCGTACGATGTCTGTGATATCTTTGTGTAGCGGTCACATATTTGCCGGGGCACGTACAATGACTTTGGGAGTTCAAGCAAATTTAAAATCGCACGGCTCCCATACTTATAATCTGAGCGCTCGTACGTACGCCTTACGGGACTCGTACGGACATTGTAAGATACTCTTACGATATCGTTGACATCTTATGACTATCGTACGATTTCAGTGGCCCCAAATTCAGTCAAAAAAAATTGTATGATATTCGAAAAAAAAGGCGACGGTGCCCGTGCTGTGCCCTTGCGATGCTTTCTACGACGCTTGCTTACGGCAAGTAAAAAATCGTACAATGCATTTTTTGTTTAACTCTGCGTTAAACAATTTTGTTACATTGTATGGCGAGGAAAAATGCAACGGCGACAGAACGATAGCCACGGCCCCCTTGCGGGCGCCGCAAGATTTCACATAAAAGTGGCATCGTACGGGCGCTGTATCCCAAATCAGAGCATTTGTGACCTAGACATTAACAACACAACATATTTAATGTAGTCATCAAGAAAAAGAGACCTTGCTATGTATTGTTTGCTAATGCTACAAGTTTGAAACAACATGTATCTTCTATCTCCTATCCTGCACAACTACATGTATATGAACCCATTTTCCTTGATACACAAAACCAATCAAAACACAATCTTAGACAAAATTACCTGTTTGGGTTAATACTAAACTTCTATATTAAGTGATAAAACTACATGTAATTAAAGTTGCTATGCATCACCAAATTCAGATCTAACTTGTGAAACACCTTACTGTTTGGCAACATACTGTCACTCCAGTATTCACGCTTTGGTCAGTCAGCGCAAGTTGCTGATGACTCCTGAATAGTGTGAAGTACACTCAGTCAAACATGTCTTAGCATAGCAGCCAACCTGCCTAAAGTGGCCACCAAAAGTGTTCCCCTGCAAAAGGAAAACAGGGTTGTGGAACAAACTGTTTATAGAGGTCACCCATCTACAGTGGCCACTTTTCTTGTATCCCTTGGGTGGTAACTATACACAGGTTTGACTCACTGTATTAACCCTTTGGGATTGCTGTCACAAGGATTTCTAATTCCCTCTAGTCATCAAGAAAGATAGTGTTACAAGTTGCACCTGCAGCTGGAACCATGGAAATATCTTTACAAGATCCCCCTGACTCCTCTGGAGGGTTGCCATATGAAACGGGTTGTCAATCGACAATATGTCGCAAATAAGTTGTTCCAAGTTTTTTTAAATTGATAAACTTAAATATGTTACCACCGCTCTTTGACAGCAAGCAACATGACTTGTCGAGAGCTAAGTAAACGTTAGACTTGTGTCACTTATTTGCCAGCTACACAGCATCAGTGTGTGATGAGTAGTCCATGTCGTGACGAGTGACGAGTAGCTTGTTAAGCACCACCCTGCCTTTGAAGGGTTGCCATATGAAGCCAGTTGTCAATCGACAATATGTCCAAACAAAAATAAATTTCTCCAATATTATGTTTCATTTGTTAATTTTGATATATATGTCATCTCTCTTTGAAAGCAAGCAACATCACTTTAATATCAAAGAGTCGAGTTGAAAGTCATTGCTTTTCTGCTTGCTACGCGTCACCGGATCCACCTATAACTGTTGAAAGGTCTTCCGTTTTACCTAACATGCCGTCACTACTATCACCACTTTTTGACAGCTTACTGCTGATTCCCGAGTCGCTGTGATCTTCGTCGGAGCTCATCGCTGGCTCACGGGATCGTTTCTTACCTCCAGCCTGTATTCAAAATAAAAGGACAAAAAAACAACTTAAAAACATCTTTCTAGAAGTAATATTTGAGACTTCAAATATCATTGTAAGATTTTTCTGAATTATTTGTGTTTACGTAGTGCCTGTTTAACCTAGTAAACAAGTGAAAATGTTTGTCAAATTTTATCACCTACTGCCCACAGATTTTGAATACAATAAAATGCAATAATAATTCTTTCCACTTTCTGTTGGGGTGCATCAGTTATCATGCTTTCAAGATTAGCACAGAATGATCCCCATCCATTGATTCCAAAGTTTCTTACCTTTCAGCTGATGGACAGTGTAAACGGTGTGGGGGGGGGGGGGGGGGGGGTGGGTAAGTGGGGAGGAAGGGTAACTTACATGTGCTGGTCCCGGTGCCGCAGGGGGTGGCATGGTGCCATTCCTGTTGGGGTACATCAGCTCCTCTGCCTGTTCAATGACACCCTGATCCTTGAGCCACGGATGACTGAGGGCTTGCTTGGTCGTCAGTCTCCTCTTTGGGTCAACGGTCAACAACTTCTTGACCAAGTCAATGGCTGTCACAAAAAGGATCATAGGAACAATAGGTGTTAAGTGAGAATATATCTTATGTAGGACTTTTAAAAATCAACTATTCCTTCTTCATTGAGCCATGGACTGCTTAAGGCTTGCTTGGTCTCCTCAACAAATTTTTGACCAAGTCAATTGCTGTAAAAAAGAAGAAGAAACAAATAAGAACAATGAACAATTTACTAAAATAGGAGTAATGCAGTAACTTATTCTAAGCCAAAAATGAGAAAACAGGTAGATGATCAACTATCCTTTAGTCCTTGAGCCATGGATGGCTGAGGGCTTGCTTGGTGGTAAGTCTACTCTTTGGGTCAATGGTCAACAACTTCTTGACCAAGTCAATAGCTGCACCAGAAAAGGAACAGTTAAATTAGGAGGATATGAGTAAGATATTCTGATCAATTATTGGGATTGATCCTTGAGCCATGGATGCCTCGGTTTTCGAACTCCTTTTGGGGTCAACGGGCAAAAACTTCTTGACTAAATGGCTGTAAACAAGATTATTAACAATTATGAAGAAAATGGATGAATGTCGTAAATGTAGCACCTAATTCTGATCAAAACAAGGGGAATATTCATTAGGCTTGGGCAGTTCTGCCCCAGCTTGGAGTCGATTCCGGTTCCATACCCATGTCTCACTTCTGAGCGGAATCGGTTCTCAATCTGACCGATCGTACACATAATTCATACCTGCAAAATCACACAATCATACCCTCTGTGTACATGGGAAGTACATCGGTTCCGAGCGAGAGATAACCATTAGTACAATGGTGAACTTTCTAGTAGCGCTATACCGTGTAAGGCAGGTACAATTGCAAGTACCAGTAACAACATTCAAATAGAATTTTCTTACCTGATATATTAAAAAGTTCGCAAACAGCGACATAAACAGCACATCGCCACCACATATATCCATATCGGAGCCAGCGCGAGCGTTGCATGCGGAGTTTTGCTTCGCTTGCAATGCTATGCTGCATACACGAACGTACATGAACGCTATTCAAGAATCGAGGCCCGATTCACATTTCTGGAGTCGAGTAGAATCGGGTAATCGGTTCTCACGCCCAAGCCTAATATTCATGTAGAAGTATGTTTTTTTTAAGATCAACTATCCCTTGGTCAGTTAGCAGTTATATCAGTGAATTGACCAACGATCAATAACTGTGACTGATCCTTTGGCCACAGATGACCTTGTATTTGCTTGACTATCAAGTCTTCTCTTAGGGCCCACAGTCAACAATGATGGCTTTAAAACCAAATAACAAGAATACATTGAAATAATTATATTTCATACAGAAATATTAATGAAAGAGGATTGGGTATTTGATGAATTAGCATGGATAAACTTGTTCACAAAGCATATTTTTGTCTCGTATCCAATCATATCATTATGCCCAGTGATCTTTACAACAAGAAGCTAGTATTCAGAAAACATAATAACCTTATTCAATATTGTATCTAATTTGTTAAATATCTGTGATATAAAATAAAATTGAGATACTAGATCTATCTAACATGAGGCAAATTTGGTTTGCCAGGTTGGCATACACCTACAGCAACCTGGTGGGCCCTGCCGTAACTATTTGGGGATTGCAATATCCAGTAGGACAGATTAAAAACAAGCCCTGTCGTAACTCTTTGGCAATTGCAATATCCAGTAGGACAGATTAAAAACAAGCCCTGTCGTAACTCTTTGGCAATTGCAATATCCAGTAGGACAGATTAAAAACAAGCCCTGTCGTAACTCTTTGGGAATTGCAATATCCAGTAGGACAGATTAAAAACAAGCCCTGTCGTAACTCGTTGGGGATTGCAATATCCAGTAGGGAATGGATTAAAAACAAGCCCTGCCATAACTCTTTGGCGATTGCAATATCCAGTTAGGGAACAGATTAAAAACATGTCAATCTTACCGTCTTCAGAAACAGAGCCCCAGTACTTTGGCGGGAAGCTGTAATATCCCCTCTTGATCTGCTGGTCCAGGGGCATCACCTTGATCTCGTCAGAGAAAGGGGGGTAGCCCGCCAGGCAGATATAGAGGATGACCCCCAGACTCCAGCAGTCCACCGCCCGGGTGTAGCCCCCGACCCCCATGCTGTTGAGGATCTCTGGTGCGAGGTAGGTTGGGGTGCCGCACAATGTCTTCATCAGGGACTGCTCTCCTACGAGCTTGGAGAGTCCAAAGTCTGTGACCTTGAGCACCGTGTCCTTCTGGTCATTCATCAGCAGGATGTTCTCTGGCTGAATGTCAATAGAAGGACAGAGTACAAAAATGTAATTTAGTAATAGTTTTATAGTCGAGGCGAGGTAGATTGAAGTGCCACACAACGCCTTCATGAGGGACTGCTCTCCTACGAGCCTGGAGACTCCAAAGTCTGTGACCTTGAGTACTGTGTCCTTCTGGTCATTCATATAGAGGATGTTCTCTGGCTGAAGGTCAATAGAAGGGCAGAATAGAAACATGTCATTTAGTAATAGTTTAGTAAATGTCATTTAGTCATTTAGTATAAGTGTGAGTGAGGTAGCTTGGAGTGCCACACAACGTCTTCATGAGGGACTGCTCTCCTACGAGCTTGGAGACTCCAAAGTCTGTGACCTTGAGAACTGTGACCTTCTGGTCATTCATCAGGAGGATGCTCTCTTGCTAAAGGTCATTAAAAGGTCATAATACAGAAATGGTATGTGTGAATGAGGTAGGTTGGGGTGCCGCACAATTGTAATTATCAACAAGGTATCATTCCAAAAAATATATATAGTAAAATTTAATCAATGAATCTCTTTACTGACAAAGAAGACTTACCTTTAAATCTCTGTGTGTAATGCCATTGTCATGGAGGTACTAGAAAAGGTGAGAATGAAAGCAAAATATAACATAAGATAAACAATTATTTCAAGGGGAAAAGTGCCATTTTTATATCAGCATGATTAAGAATGACCCTGACAAAGACAGTCTTTAACAATTAAACAAATCAATATCTAAGTTTTAAAAAGCCTTGCTTTCAAACCTACGAGATCCTTGATCATGGCAATATAGTTTTAAGTCAAATGGCTGACCATTTCAATAAATATTCTCAACACATTACATATTGGTATTAAATTCAGAAGAAATATCAGATATCTATTTCAATTAACCAATTGATGTTTTTTTTTTTTTACAGAAGTTCTTACACAGGTAATAACAATCAAGACTTTTGGTGGTCCAACACCATTTTTGTATGGACGCAAAATCTTTTCTTTTCAGAACCAATATTTTAAAATGCTAATATGTCATGATGCAAGGCAAGTACAATTAGCGTATTTGCTGGTGTATTAACCGCACGTTTTTCCATAAAGAAGAACTTGGAAGTATTAGAAAAGGGGGGAGCGATTTATACACAGAGATAAATAAACATATTTCTTGAAAATACCACATATGACTGTTATATCAGTTAATGTAAATTAAAAAGCTTGATATGCTTTTCTGTTATGAATTGTGCCCTAATCTGAAACAAGTATGTCATTTGTGTTGTTCTGTGTACTAAAAGTTTACAAAAAGTTAGGAGGGTGGTGGGGGGGGGGGGGGAGGGGGGGGGGGGGGAAAGCATGAAAGTTTGATTATGTTGCAATAATTTCCAGCGCAGTTTTATCATATAGAAATGTTTGTTTCCCCTTCAATGACAACCCAAAGTTGGGAGTGCAGTTAATATACCGGTGCGGTTTATACACCGGCAAATACGTGGTGGTCCCAAGCTGACTTTTGGTTGCCTTAACCATCCAGTGGGAGTGTCGTGGTATATTTGTTCGGGCCTTCATCTTCCAATACGAAGGTCATGGGTTCGAGTCCCGACTGTGACACCAAGTGTCCTTCAAGAAAGGCACTTCATCCACATCTGCTGCTCTGGACCCAGGTGTTGTAAATGGGTACTTGGCAGGAATTTATTCCTTGAAATGCTTGTGCGCCAAATCATGGCAGCTTGGCTAAAGCCAAGGTAATAATGCTCTGAGCGTATTGAAACTTCAGTGACAGAGCGCTATATACATGTACATTACAAATCAACATTTATTATTGTTATTATTATTATTATCCAGCTGGCTCATTAGGGCCATTCTTTGAAAAGTGAAACTTTTTTGGAAAAAATGAAGTTTGTTTTTTCAGTAGTTTTATTTCATTATTGGAAAGATCAGTGTCCAAGGGTTCATGAAATATATATATATTTTTTTATTTATAAAATTTCTTAGAAAAATTAATAAATTTTCATATTTCAATATTCAAATAAAAATCATAACTCAGGAAATAATCAAGCTAGCCCAGTCCTTTTATTCTCCTGTACATGATGATACCAACTTTGTGACAATTGAACTTCATTTTACTATCTAAACTTAATATTTGTAAAATTCATATTTCCATTCACATTGTACATGTCACACACGTGACCACCCCAAAATGTCACACACGTGACCCAGGGGGTTCCATGACGGGTCGCCCACTGTCAGGTCGCCCCCTACCAAGTCGCCCCCACTTTGGACACTTCGCCCCCTGTTTTTTTTTGCCGATTTTGAGATTCTTGGACGGCTCGCCCCTAAATTCTTGGACGGCTCGCCCCCTAAATTTGTTGTTTAAAATTTATGTTTTTAAAAGTTCAAAGTCATGCCATTTTTATTTCCTGGCATCTCAGTAGTATTTTCTTACTAATTATTGTGATTTTTTCCCGAATTTGTATTTTAACTGCGTTTTTTCGAGGATATATGCACCTAATGTCCAAATGTTGCACCAGCTCGCGTACGGCACATCGCGCGCAGCCGGCATTGACATGCATGACGCCTTATTAGTGACGGAGCTTCCAGCATTGAATGCTTGAATTAAGGTAAAATTAACTTTGATAAAACTATATTTTCTGTATTTGTATTAAATAGAGTGTTCTCAGAGTTATAAGTAACATTTTCAAACAGTAAATGTGTATAATTTGTATACAGTTCAACTCTATTCATTCGGAAGGTAGACCTGCTCTGGCATGCGTTCACCGGCTGTACAACCGTGAACCCGCACTCACTGAACCCGCGCGCACACCGGCTTTTGTCTGCGGAGCGCACCCGGCAGCTCGGCGGGGTAGCCGCTCCCCGTTACCGTACGTAACCAGGCGCCAGTCTATCGGCGCACTACTCACTTGAACGGGTCGAGTTTCACGATAAATTTCAGATTTGTTGATGTCTTTTCAACTAATTGGCTTGGATCTGTGAAATCCTAAGAAAATTTCCTTTTTAATAGTATACTAGCTATCGTTGTTCTGCTAAAACTAACAAAAAATTGAATATATGATTATGAAAGTGACATGACCAAATGCTTAATTTTATCCCGTATGTATATCGTTCGGGCAACGAAATAGTACCTACCCCATTCATCAATTGCTCATTCCAGAACCACGGAAGTAAAAAGTTTGAATTTTACATTGAAATAAGGCTTAATAAATTCTGCATACAGTGGACGTGGTACCATTTTTTCTTTAGGGAGTACAAGTATATTTGGCTTTTCAAATGATATGGGGGGCGCGCGGTGGAGGGTAAACAAGGAACCTATTAGTATTACACAAGCAGTAGTTAGATATTAAACTGTTGACTCTCGCATGGCGCCACGGCTTGCCGTCCTGGTTGTTATGAAAGACATTCAACATTCGTAACTGATGAAATCTTGACTTATTTGTTCATTCTGCTGTGTGAGTTCATGATATACTAATAATACACTGTCTAGAGTGCATTGTGTAAATTCATTGCACTCGAGGCTATGTTATCTGTGCGATGTGCACGAGGCAACGCCGAGTGCGCATGCGCACAGCTAACATAGCCGAGAGTCCATGCATTTACACAATGTACGATAATAAGACTGTTGTATTATTAGTTTTATAAAACTAAGCTCAACCACGGATTGTTTCATTTTGCTGGATTATTGAAAACAGACTCGCCACAATTAGTAACCCAGTCTATCTACTCTCTAGAGTGTGAATTTGTTAAGGAATTTACAAAATTAATCATCACTTCTGCACTCGCTTCACTGAATTTGACTCTGGCAGCTCAGCAGATCAATCACAGTCGCCGAAAATCAGAAAATTTTCTCGTTAAAAGTGAGAATTATCAAAGAATTGTATGCATTCCCATTCCAAGACTTCCCAATATCAAACCACATACCATATAATTTACGAAATTGCACACATTTATTTACTACAGAACAGATAATTTACAAAATGAAGCAATTTCCATCATATTTTTATCACTTTCGCAAGATCGTCTTCGATCGAACTATGTAAACAAGCATTGTGACGTCACAGCCGTGCAAAAAGTTGCGCAACCAAAACGAGTAATGCATGGGGTTGCACCCTGTTTTGCACGGTCGTGCATGTTTGTGGAAATTTAATGAATAGTCACGTGACAGGATTTAACCAATCACGTTACAGAATTCACCAGAGCTGTTTTATAAAGGAAAACAATCCATGTTTACGATAAGGAAATAATTATTTTATGTGAAATATCACTTCGAAGGTCATAGGGTGGCGCATTAATGTTTACGTATGGCAATGCTAGAAATTAACATTTTTGCTTTGTGGCCCAGTCGGGCAAGTAAAAACAAGATTTGTCAACTTCTAGTGGCCCGAAACCTATAAGGCCCAAAACAAGGTTCAAGGATAAACATAACAAATTCTGTTACATTTGCTTGCCCGATCGGGCCAGTAGAATTTAGGATCAATGAAATTTGGTTGCCCGAAGCTAATTTTTAGTGGCCCCGGGCCAGCGGGCCTATGCTAATTTTGAGCACTGCGTATGGTAGTTACCATGCCTTCCTTGTACACCGTACCAGCGCGCACTAGCTGTGAACATTGTCGTTGCAAATATTGCAATTACATGAAGTTGTAGGGAGTTACAGGGAGTGGAGATGGTGCACACAATGTGTGCTGGTTTGCATTGTATCCTATGACCGGGGTAATAATATCATTGTAAAGTGCTTAGAGATGATCATCAATCATATTAGGCGCTATATAAATAGTGTATATTATTATTATTATTATTATTTATTATTTTTACAAATAATTATACAAGTATAATGCACAATTAAATGGCTGTGACGTTTTACTATCTTTAGGTCTATAAGTATAACTCCACGAAAAGAGATTTCAAGCCCTAATTGTTTCAGGCATGCTATTAAATTGCATTTTCTTTCTGTATAAGACAATAACCTCACAACTTTTGAAATTTGGCTTGCAAAAGATGGACAGTCTCTTAAAATTTATCGTAAGAGTATCTACTATCTTGCGATGTCCATACGAGCCCCACAATTTCAAGGCATCCATTGGGAGCTAAGAGAAGATTGTGTGCAAAAGAGCTGTTCAATTTTCTTTTGCTTAATTACTAAATTCATCGCACATACCGTGGGGAATACTTCCTGAAATCATCCACAGAATATCTACAGTAGGCAGAAATATCTTGCATCATACATCATTCATTAGTGTGGTGTCACAATTAGATATTGTTTGAGTACTGAGTTTGTAACTTAGGTGAGGTTAGACTGATTTGATTTTTAATTTTTTTATGGGGGGGGGGGGGGCCCAATGTTTTTTAATTTTTTTATTATTTATTTTTTATATTTTTCCATTTTTTAGTAGGCTCAAGATCAACTGCTGTAGGGAAGGGGATCATTTGCTTATCTGTTATCAACTCTTCGTAATGGATGCCTGTATGCAGGTTAGGAATCAATGTACTGTAAAAATATTTCTTAGTTAACGGCATGCCTGTAAAGTGTAAAATTCTGCCAAAAGAGACATTTGAGACTTCAATCCTACATCAATATCATTGTAAAATACAATTGAAAGATTTGTGAAAGTTTGAAAGAAAACGAACACTGTTTACCTAGTGAAAAAAGCGAATATTGAGTTCATATTTTATCACCGAATACTGATGGCCTATCGTACATTTGTAGCAGTAATATTCATCCGTTGACGATATCCGCCCCCGTGCATGTTTACAGACGGTGAAGAATTCATGGAATTTGCGCTCACTCGGCTCAAAGTTCAATCGGGCGGAATGTTTCCCACGCTAGCTCGCTGGCCGGACGTATTCAGCTAGGACATTTGTACTTTTGGTCAGTCTACTTGTGGGTTAGGATATGGTTAATATTTTCATACAGAAAACATTACATTTCCATACAAACATAACATTGTTTTTCCTTTTCTTTATTATGTAGGTATAGACTATAGGAAGTCACTGGAAAGATTCAAGAATCAAGCTTCTCCACTCTGGCTCTGCTGAATGTAGTACCTGGCCGGCCGGTTCCCTAACCAGTGTCAAATATTTCTACACGTCTTACTTTGGCTCTGCATGCTGAACCCCATCCATTAATTTCGGACTCTCTGGCCTTCCCTGCAGTCTGTTCCTGGCCCCTGGGTGCCCTTATGCTTTCGGTGCTAGCTCATCATTTCATGGTAATTGTTTGTTTGTACAATTTTAAGAAATTGGCAAAGTTGGTTGATTGGATGCTTGAATTGTTAAGTTTTAAATGTATGTAACCATGGATTTAACGCCTTAACTGTATTTAGGCTAGCCCACATCAGCAATGGGTTTGGGATACCCGGCTAGTCCTATTGCCTAGTAGTACTAGCCGGCTAGCCCAAGCTCAGCCTAGTAGTAGTACCGTGATTTATGTTTAAAACGATACCGCTGAATAGTTATTCTTCTTGTTTCTGATCATGAAATGGTGGGAAAGTCAAATTTTGAACCATTTTGACTTTTGAGAAGCCATTGATTTTGTTCCAAGTTGTTTTGACTTTGGTGTATTTCATAGAGAAAACTTTCCTTTTTATACAAACATAAAATTCAAAAATTGTAATTCGTTTTAAAACTGTTTCTAAACATATATTTTTTTTTTCTACTTGCTGTAGGAAGACACTGGCTCTGCTGAGCGCTGTACTTGCCTGGGTTAGCCCAACCAGTGTAAACTAGTCCTACATGTTACTCCGTCCGACTCTGGCCTTCCATGCAGTCTGTTCCTGGGTGCCCCAATGGTTCTAGTGTTGGCTTATCTTTTTAAGGTAATTGATCTTGCAATTTTTAGAGATATGCAAAGTTGGTTGAATGGAGTGGTTGAATTGTCCAGCTTTATGTAACCATGAATTTAACAATGGATTTTTAGGCTAGCCCTCATCACCAATGTAACATGGTTTAAGCGTGGGCTATACCTGGCTAGTCATATTGCCTACAATAGTAGCCAGATAGCACAGCCAGGGCCCACCTAGTACAATCACAATTAACAATTTATTCTCCACATTAATGGAAATGGGTAGGCTAGTGTGCTCGGCCTCTTAACACATTATTTGAAATATAATCCAGTAATTCATTTTTTAAATAATATACATGTAGATGTAGCAGAAATATTACTAGTGCCATTACCACTTGGTTACTGATGTACTTAGTTCTGTCACACCCTGGTGAGCATGGGGATAACTGCTTTACTGCCGGGTATGTTTTTTTTTATTTATTTAAAATTAATACACATTGTATGTGTTGGGGTATTAAAACAAAAAAGATATGCTATAGGTATGATTTAAATTCAGATTTTGATGAAGTTGACGATTTGTATATTGATTGCATGTCTGCATTAATTAAATGTTGTTGGTAAAATACTGTTGGTATAGAATGTTGTTGTGTTAACCATGTCCATTATTATCTTTCAATTGAGTTCACTTGATAATTAAATTTTAGTTATTTTCTCTTTTCTCATAAAAACAGGACTAATGATGCAAGATCATGGAACTTGTGACAGCATGAGATCAGTTCTTCGGTGCTTCAGTGGAGCAGAAAGGACAATAACATTAATAAGGTATGACTATCTTTTCTGAAACATTTTATCTGGTGACAGTTGATCCAAAATCTGTTGTTGCTTTATTACTGTTAAAGGTTTAGTGCTAGGAATAATAATTAGGGGTTTTGTTAGGACATAGGAGTTTTGTTAGTTTTGAAATTTTATTGATTTGAGAAAAATTAATAGTAAAGCAATTTTTCCTTAAGCAATTTAAAACTTATACTTGCTGTCAAATTTAATGAGTAGAGTGAAATCAAAGAAAATTTAGTTGAATTTAATTTAATGAAATTTGGAGGTATCAATGTAAATATAATGATAAAAAAGTATTTCCAGTTAGACTCTATGATAGTATTCATTAATTCCATTTTCTGTGCATTTCTGTTGTTGAAATACTTACAGGCGATCTGTATTACACCCAAACGCTCATAAAGAGGAAGTTTGAGGGGGGGGGGGGGGGAGTACAGATTACTATTCGCAGAGATTTGGTCACCTTGTCTGACTTAACGAGTGATTTAAATTGATGTCAACCACTCACTCTGAAACTTGTATTCCAGTTACATAGGGTGGGGAGGGATGTGTAATTATTATTTTCTTTCTTCCTTTTTTTGGGGAGGGGGGCACTCTTTTTGTCATTGTTTTTATCAAATTATTTGGAGACATGCGCTCCCTGACTTGACCCCCACTTTGATAAAAATATTTTGACATTAAATTTTAAAAAGCTCATTATAGGAGGACACACACTTAGCCCCCAATATAACTACCCCACTGTAATACTTATTTTGACATTTTAAATGTAAAAGGATATTTCAAACACAACTTCTAGTCATTGTTTCTTTCTTTCTTGCATTAATTCCTACAGGTGGGATCAGCATGTTCTTAGAGCCAATGACATCGCTCATCACTACCAAAAGCACATCATGTACTACTCTAGTCACAACTTGGGTGGCAGGAGAGAGATGCAACTTCACACACATTCTGTAACAATTTTATGCAACTAGGTGGCAGTACTCGTTTCAACAGGAATACACTCCACTATGTTGAAAAACTAGACTGAAGTAAAATCTGTAACTGAAAGGGACACCGTTGTATAAGCCAACTGATAATGCGCATTATTATGTAAAATATATTGATATTAAATCTGGACCAGCATGTCACCATGAAGCAGCACCTGGAGAACATTTGGAAATCGACCATGAGAGCCATATCATATCGTCTGGACAGATTAGACAGACAATATCTTACAGCATCAGCCAGTGGCGTAGCGTGGTCGGACTGATTGGGGGGAGGGGGGGGCACGCAAAATGATCGGGAGGCACGCCTTATGTATTTCTTTGTTTTTTTCAAAAATGCCCCCTTATGTTTTCTATTGTTTTTTTTTCAAATTATTATTATTATTATGAATTGTACGTACTTGCTTATATTTCAAGAGAGTGACATTAGGTGATTCTGTCGTTAGTTTGATTTCCACCATCGTGGTAATCAACTCGGTCACATTCTTATCAGTTTCTGACAGTTTTGTCACTACTGTCAACAATCCCAGCTGTGTTTACTGCCCCCCCCCCCCCCCCCGAGGCCCAGTGCTATCATAGAGAGAGGGGCAAGTGATAAGAAAGTGTCAACACTGATAAAAAATCTCCTGGATGCATGCTTGAGAGCGGAAAACTCGCACCGCTTGTCAGGCCCTCAGAAGCGGTTTTCAGCAAGCGATAAAATTACGTCATGAGATTTCCCATAATTGTTCTACAAAAATGTATTTTTGATTAATTTATTAAAGGATTGATGATTTAACAAATATGTTTACTTCATGATTTTCTTATTATAATACTGTTACACTTTTTATTTGAAACCAACAGAATAATCTTTGTACAAACTTACATTAATATGCATAAAATGAATATACATATTGTGTGTTTAGTAGAGCTTAGTTCAAAAGGGCGCTAAATCCACTTCTATTTTTTTGTCATAGGCATGTGTGCAAAGTTTGTCAAAGAAACCTGCTTTCCATTCTCCAAAGTTAAAATAGTGGATTTAGCGCCTTTTGGAAGCTCATGTGTGTGTGTGTTCATGCGTTCATGCGTTTGTGTGTGCGTGTTTGTGTATGTGCGTGTGCGTTTATGCATGTGTGTGTGTCTGTTTATGCACTATACGTGTATAAAATATGTTTGTTTATGTGTGTGATGTGTGTATGTGCGTTTTTGCAATTGTATGGTAAAGTGAATGAATAATGTCCTAGGGTGTATGAGCATATTGGCTTCATCCGACCCTTTCATTTTCCTTTTTTTTTCTTTTCTTTTTTTTTTTTTTTTTTTTGGGGGGGGGGGGGGCGGGCGGGTGGCGAGGGAAGAGTAGTAATACTATACTTAGGGCCATTACACATAGGCATCGGAAGTGGGACGAGGGCTGCTGCCCCCCCTCCCCCCACAAAGAAAAAAGAAGTGGAGGGCCGTCTGTTGAGGGGGGGGGGGGGGGGCTTAAAAAGAGCCCCACATTGGCATGCCCGGAAGTTTTTATTATGCGCTCATTGAAAGTGTCTTGATGGCTCGAAGACTTGACTTTGGGGGGCACCCACATTTGGGGACAATAATGGGGGTCCAGGGGGCGTAGCCCCCTGAAGCTTTTAGATTTCAGACATTTGCAACTCCTATCATGGGTGTTACAATTGTATAAAAAAGTGAACCTACTCGTAACGTACATATTTTTAAAGGGCATAGCGAGGAAAAGATTGAGCCTTGCATGAGATGGGTCCACGTGATCCTGTATACTATATAGCCATCGATATAGTCTAGGGCTGACTTTGGGGGGCACCCACATTTGGGGACAATAATGGGGGTCCAGGGGGCGGAGCCCCTGGAAGCTTTTAGATTTCAGACATTTGCAACTATCATGGGTGTTACAATTGTATAAAAAAGTGAACCTACTCGTAACGTACGTATTTTTAAAGGGCATAGCGAGGATAAGATTGAGCCTTGCATGAGATGGATCCACGTGATCCTATACTATAGAGCCATCGATATAGTCTAGGGCATTGGGCTCCCATGAAACTGAGCAAGGGCGTCAACAACTTCTCAAAAGTGGAGGGGAGACATTGCGAGGAAGCGAAGCGACCGAGCGTGGGAGGGGGTGTCCCCCTCCCACAGTAGGGAGCTTTTGTATTTTTGGGCGTGAAATTGTGCGATTTGGTGCACACCTGAAACAGAAATTTCACGTAATATGAAGTATATTGTATAAGTATGGAACCAAACATACATAATGACAAAGGGATCGGGGGGACAATCTCCTCCACTTTCAAATGTGGGGGGACATGATATTCCAATTTGATTTGCGTTCAGCGCATATGGACCGAATTGACTGTAAGATATATTTCAGATTATTTTATTTTCTGTGACGGTGTGCTATCTATAGATGAGGGTTTAATAAACTTCGTTTGAGGTGTGAGTTTGAGAAATTACACTGCTCAACACATTTCGAAAGCTGAGTTCCCGCAACCAAAATGAAACTTGCAATATGAGAAACTGTATGCGCGCGAAGCGCGCGGCAAAAAGAGATTTACAGTCTTTTTCAAACTAAAAAACAGCTATTTTGAAGATTAATTATTGATAAATGTGTCTTTCCCCTCTTTGGCATTATATCACTCGATTTTTTTCTTCCTCATTTTCGGAATTATTGGGGGGGGGGGGGCGAAATGATATGTTCGCCCCCCCCCCCCCCCCCAATATTTTCATTGGGGGCGACCGCCCCCCTGCCCCCCCCCCCCCCCCCCCCCCAGGATCGACGCCCCTGTGGCTTAACTCCCGTTTCAGGGTTTTTGTAGCTCCAAAGACCATATATTTTGTGCTTGTAGTCAGCTCTTAAGACCCCTATTTCAGATTTCAGACCCCCGTCAACAAATAATTTGAGTGTGCCCCCCACCCCCCCCCCCCCCCGGGCCCACCCCCCTATTGAATAGGTATCAATTACAGATCGCCGCCCGTGCATGCCGCCCGTGCATGCTAAGCACGCAATGAATACGGGATTATAACGATAGTGGATAATCATACGCCAAAAGGTAGAATGCGGTTAAGTGTACCAAACAAAGGTTACAGCTTACGCATTGAAAATGAACGCACAAGTGTGACTACGATGAATAGAAATACAAACTGGGATTATCTTGATAGGTATAGAGCGGAACTTTAGAAAGGCGGAACTTTCATGTGTAGAATGTATTGCATGTTCCAAAGCAAGTGTTTTAAGATGAATAGAAAGTTCATATAACAAACATTAGGGCCGGGCCTTTACAGTGGTATCGTAAATGGCTATCGTGATAATATGTATGCTGGTAATCAGCTACAAGAACCTTGGTGACGTGGGAAATCAGAACGATTTTACAGCATATAAGTGTATACACATAATATATGCAAATTAATATAGATACAGGTTTCATATATTATAAAAATGCATGCATGATATGATATCAACAAAACTGATATGATATCAAAACAAATCAAAGACAATTAATGTTACCAAATAGTATGCGTCCATACTGCATGGAAGGGTTTAAAGTGATAGTTGAGTTTTGGTATAGAGGGCGCTACACAAAATAATTTTTTTGTGAGATAATGAAAAACTTAGTGTCAAATTTGAAAGAGCATACAATTTTAATGGCAGAATAAACTTTATTTGATCAAAATCGGTTCAGAAACGGCTGAAATATCCATAAACATAACCATTTGTAATAAATGTGGGGCCCCACAAGTATTCAATAATTTTGAACCAGCCGTTAAAATTCATTTTAAAATGCTTCCTCTTTTCAAAAAATGTCAAAAGAGGTTTTTAGATAGTTGTTGATTATCTCTCTCAACAAAAAATCAAATGCAAAAAATAGTATTTAAAATAAATTACACAAATGCGTTTTTTGAAAGCGCCCTCTTTAGTTTGAACAGCTCTTTTTGAATGATAACAGGTTTTTTACTTTGTCGTTTGTAATTTTTGTATTCCTTTTGAGCATGTGGTGGAGCTTTAACTATGTAATGGTGCAGGTTTTGGTTACTAAAATTCAGTTTGACTAAAACTGTAGGCTACTCTCTCTACCAGAACTCAACTATCCCTCGAGGATTGGCAGTTTTTAATGTGATAAGGGACATAACATTGATATAATAACGAGCAGGGCCAGAATATATTTCATCATGAAACAGAAAATGTTGAATCCGATTATTAAAGATTCTGAAATGTTTACATGTAGAGTTAGAAGCTAAAATTTGTAAGTTATATAATTGTCTTATGTCCATATAATGATGTAGAACTACTTATAGACAGCGCTTATATGCATGAACAGAATTAGGTGTATCAGTATAGCTGGGCAGAATGTGGTATAATTCGGCCATGACCAAATACGATATTAGTTTGCCCGAAAATGGTATGATTTTGACCGTATATATATGTGACAGTTTGCACGGTGGACCGTTTTGCACGGTGTTTTTTGCCCGATGTGTGTTTTGCCCGAATGTGTATTGGCACCCTTTAATGACATATAGTAGGCCGGGGGGGGGGGGGGGGGGGGGGGGGGGGGGTGGGGGGGGGGGGGGGGGGGGGGGGTGTGCTGCAACCCTGCAGTCCCCCCTGGAATTTAAAGTAATTGATTTTCACATTAAAAAGAGGTGATGTTCTTGTGCTTTATTTTGGCTTGTCGGGTGAAAATTCGAAATTTCGGGCAAAAACCTCACCCCCCCTGAAAAGAACAGGTCCTATGTCGCCCCCAGCCTCCCTGTTCCGCAACCCCTGCGCCAGTGAACATCATAATCATCATCACAACATCATCATCATCATCATCATCACCACTGGCGTAAATCTGTTCGGAAAACACAATGCATTGGAGGGGCGAGCATTGTTTGTGAACAATTGCTCGGCCCCCCCCCCCTCCCCCCCCCAATGCATTGTGCTTTCCGAACAAATTTACGCCCATGATCATCACCATCAACATCATCAAATTCCATAATCTTCATCTCAATTGCAATCATCATTCATAGATAAATAAATGGTATTTATTGCTTCATGAATGGCAATTTCGCAACTGAATTGCACATGAGTTACACACGTTGATACATTCAGTGGCGTAGCGACGGGGGGGGGGGGGGCACGTGCCCCCCCCTCCAATAATTTTGAAAAAACAATAAACAACATAAGAGGACATTTTTTTGAAAAAACAAAGAAATACATAAGGTGTGCCCCCAATAATTTTGCGTGCCCCCCCCCCCCCCCCACAATCAGTCCGACCACGCTACGCCACTGTATATATTGTTAAAATCACAGAACATTTAGCTTGAAATACTAAAATCGTGTCTTGTTACTATTGCATGAAATTAATACCATACACAGTTAAAAACATAATTCTTAAAAGAAAATGTATAAGTACAATTATATATATACATCAACATCTTATCATCATCATCATCTTCACGTATCAACATCGTCACCATCATATTCATCATCAGAAAACTGAACTACATGAAGAACATCAGAAGTATTTGCCTTTTAAATCCAATAACGCCAAAATAAATTATTAATATATTTTGTAATATGACATATCGATCAAGTAGGCCTACTGGTTTCAATGAAATTGATGTATCGAGTGTAAAACGAATAATTTATATAATTTGTTATCCGTTGTGTACTATTTTTATATTCACTAAAAATATTAAAGGTTATACTTGTAGTTTATAGAAGGGCTTTAAGATCTGAATTGATGGTATTGATAATTATTGACCTTTATCTGTATTGCCTGTATTACAAAAATGAAAGCAATTGATTTATAATCGACTTTAAAACAAATGTTTTTATCTAGTGCAATATATTCTAAAAAGGCAGTATGGATTCCGTCCGTCCGGGTTACTTTACATCCTTTGCATTTTATTTTATTTTGATGCCCACAGGCACAGCTCAGAACGATGGAAGTTATGTAGAGTTTCAGAACTTTAGAGAGCATGAGTAATCTCGATATGCATATTAATCATCATTCGAAGATCATTTTAATGTGAATCAGTCTAAAATCAGATTAATGCAATGACAAATCAAAATCATTTTAACATCGAGATGAATCAGTCTAAAATCAGATTAATGCAATGACAAATCAAGATCATTTTAACATCGAGATGAATCAGTCTAAAATCAGATTAATGCAATGACAAATCAAGATCATTTTAACATCGAGATGAATCAGTCTAAAATCAGATTAATGCAATGACAAGTAAAGAGGAATCAGTTTATTTTACTCTATTACTATATTAGCGCCGCTAGTATGCGCCGCGGCGTTAGCCGCCCGCGCGTAGTGCATTTGTACGTAAGGGGCGACTTTGTATAGGAGGCGACTTTGTACAGGAGGCGACTTTGTATAGGAGGCGACTTTGTATAGGAGGCGACTCGTCCTGACAATTAGGGGGCGACTTTGTAAGGAGGCGACCTTGTATAGGAGGCGAGTATGTAACGGGGGCGACCGGAAGGGGGGCGAGCCGACTAGTCCCCACCCAGACATCCCCACATAATAACGTGCATTAAAAAACAACCGTTTGAGATAATTTTAATCTTTCACCATTTTCTTACTTACAGATATATATCAGTTGTCTGATACTAATATGAACATTTTAGCTTTTCATATTTCACAGGATTTCCAAAATGAAATTGAGTTAAATTTTTTTTCTTCAAAAGTGCTCCCGTGCGAAGTCACACACGTGACCGATGCCATTTGACCTCTGTCCTTGGGCAACGTAATCCTAATAAAATCTTTTGTGTTACACATGAAAGACTTCAACATATGCAAGTCATATATGAAGTTCACATCACCATACCTCCTATACTTACTAAAATATAAGCATCTTATTTAAGAATTTGTCCTATTTTGGGTCACACACGTGACCAAGAATGGCCCATTACTTCAGCTCACCTTGCATGCTGTAATCATCTGGAAGAAGTACAACTTGGCCGTTGGTTCGTCCAGTTTACCCGAGCTGACCACTCGGTCAAACAGCTCACCTCCCTCCACTCTGAATTTCATAGGAAAATGGAGCAATAACTTTGTATAACTTTTTATAACTTTTATATAAAATGCACACAAAAGAGTTACAATTATTAGGAAAAATGGAACATCTACTTTTTTTGTAAATTTTCCATGAACCACACACAAAAAAATGTTACAATGTATACACAGTCTTGGATTCGTTACAACTAGAGTTGAGACAATAATTTGTGAATTTCAAGAAGAATTTCAGGACCACTATGCAATAATTCAATTCTATAAAATGTCTTTTCTCAGTGTGACTAGTGAATCTACAATTTAGATGTAACAATGGAAACGAAAAAAAAAAGTGTCTCCAATATATATTATCTAATTAATAAGAATTACATGTGTATACAAGTATGCAATCTTGCTTCTTTTATTAATTTTGTTATCAAAACATAAAAATGTTGGACTTACAGTTCTAGTACTATATACAGGACTTCTGGTGTGTCAAAGACGTCTTCTATACCTATAACACAAGGCTGGAGATACAAAATGCAAAATAAATTATAGCAAAAACATTTGTATTTCAACAATGAAACTATGGCTTTCGGCTACTTTTATAATTTAGAGGGTGAACAGACATTTAATTTGATACATGACTTGGCAATTTTGGCCGACTGGATCCTTCTGTGAACATACCCAAATTTTACTAATTGTTACGGCGGCAAAAGATGATGGGAGCGGCCATGTTCGTGTAACTACCCGACATGCTTCGCAAATTCTGACGTATGTGCGGATGGCCGAACAAAAAGCTTTTCACTGATTTGCAGACTCATCAAAGCGTCTAAAAGTATTCAAACAATGGTTTGAATTGGTGTTATTGAATTGAGTTAAGTGCAGGAATGAATCATTGTTCGATCACAGTAGTGTACGTCCGCACAGACCTAACAATGGCGGCCTCCAGCGTTCGCGTGAATAGTGGTGTACCCGATAGTGTTTTCACATATTTCTTCCAAAGCAGAAATCTGAGTGGGGGTAATTTTATTCGAAATAAACAAGCATATTACGATGTATAAAGTAGGATAAACTCTATTCTAGAGTTGCATTGGCCTTTAAGGAACTTAAAAGCAACGTGTCGATTCATATTCTTCACATTTTTGTCGCTTGTTAGTTTTGCCATTTTGGCTGTGATGAAAATTCTGTTCAGATATCAAGCTCATTCAGGCTTTTATTACAAATTGTATACCTTGAGGTTTGTAACTAGTTCCTATCCATGCTTTTACTGTGGGATATATGCCATATGTGACTGGATATATATCCAGACACATATAAATTCAAATAATGCATGTTTTCATGCAGTCATTATTTCCAATGAATCTTCATTACAGCCAATTATCATTCTCAACATTACATAACACGTACAATTTACAAAAGTAATGTAAATCGATTAATCATATGTTACTTAATTCCTCATTTCAAGATAAAAGTATCATCAACATATATTGGAATTCCAAGCAAAACTTGGGCAAAATGTCAGAGTGTTACCACAAAATAACCTTGTTAGTATTTGAATCCTTGAAATATTTAATGTTCTCATAATAGTAAAGTACTGAAATGCTTGCAGTAGCCATAAATATTTGCAGGATTAAATTGGCAAAGGGGTGAATTGCTTGGAATTGCCCTTATGCTAAAAAAGAGGTACATGGTGTGTGCAATTTGATAAAATGAATCACCAGTTCAGGACCAATTTATTTTCCCATAACATGTTTTCTTCAAAGACCCAAGCCCGGGTATTTTGGGGACCAGTCCAGGGGGTGTTTCACAAAGATCCTTTAATGTTGAACTTAACTCTAAGTTGGACTTAAAAAGTATGGTAAGCCATTTGTATCCTTGGAACAAAATATACTAAAAAGCCAAAATGCAAGTATTTTAGACTTCTCATAAATTTTACATGAAGAACATGAAATCTCTTTGATAATAGAAAAATATTTATAAAATTGAAACAACATTTAATGCCTTATAACATGACTTTTAGAATTTGTTTTCAATGAAACTATCGGCTTTCCATACTTTTTAAAGTCCAACTTAAGAGTTAAGATCAACTTAGAATCTTTGTGAAACACCCCCCTGAAGGGGTTTACTAAATATCTACAACTTGGGAATTTAAAAACATCACACTTTACTTACATGTTGAAGTTTCTTTAGTATCTTGACTTCATCCATCACTGTTTTCTCCAAATTCTGATGAAACAATGGGAAATAAAATGAAAAGTATAATGGTAAACTTTCATGACACTCAGCCTCTCTCGGTATCACTGCAAGATTAAACTATGTTGATATATTGAATCTACACAAATTTATTTAACGATTTCTAACTCATGGTTTAGTATGTACCCTCGTTGGTAAACATTGTAAAGGGCATTATCTGTGATTCTTCCCTGAACACACTAAGACTGTCTTACAACCCGTTAAAGGGATCTAGTAACTTTGTTGGCAAGTGCAAAAAGTGATGAGTGATTAATAAAATGTGTATTGGATTGATCTGATATGTCCACAAAGTAATGTGTGGAAATTTCACGTTACTTGGATGTTTATTGGCCGAGATATGAGCAAAAATGCAACGTGATATTCACTAACTCATTGTACTTACTTTGTACACAGCATGAAATTATCCCGTAGACAATTTCATATCTGACCACTTCAATCGTAAATATCTTTTGAACGAAATGAAAATGTGAAAAACCAAAACCTGTCCCGTGCTAATAATAATGAATATGATAAGGTATGAGAGAACCACTAGAGTTTCAAGTAAGTTTTGAGGATTTGGACAATGTTACTTAGTCCCTTTAACAAGGACACATAGAATCAAAGGGTTTATACCCAGGCCTCAACATCAGCACTTGCACTATTGCCCGGGGGAATAAAAATGTAAAAAGAGAAATGGAGGTCCTGACCGTCCTTCCATACAAAAATTGCATGTAAGACTTTATTACCAAAATGCATGAGCCCTGAAATATACATTGCATTGTATTGGGGATTCTTGGCTTACTCTTAGCATAGTGCCTCCTATCGAAAATGTCTTCTTCTCGATGATCTTGACCGCAACCTTCCGACACGTCCCCTTCTCGAAGGCCAGCTTCACCTGGCCACATGCACCCCTGTGTTATAAGTAGTGTAATGAAAATAAATCAACAATATCAAATAAACTGCATGGGAATTTCAATATTTTACCACAATTTGCACAGAAATAAATCACATTTAATAGCTGTCCTGAAGTTACCTGAACAAAATCATTCAAACATGGCTAGATAAAAGAAAAAAGGTAAAAGTGGAATATCTATGCATATATCGAGAATCAAAGTGAAAAATGTAACATATAATATGCGACTCCGAAATTTAAAATGTAATGCGTTAAAGGGACTTAGTAACATTGTCCAAATCCTCAAAATAAAATTTAAATTCTAGCGGTTCCCTCATGCCTTGTTGTATTCGTATTAACAATAAAATCATCGGACCGGTTTTGGTTTTTCAAATTTCCCTTTCGTTACAAAGATATGTACAATCAAAGTATTCAGATAAGAAAAACTCCCCCAGAGTTTTGAAACCGTGTACAAAGTGAGTGCAGTGAGTTAGTGAATATCACTTTGCATTTTCGCTCATTACTTGGCCATGCAATGTCCATTTGACTTGAAGTTTTCACACAACACCCAGTGGACATATCAGATATCAACAATATTCATTGTATCAACCACTAATCCCTTTAAACAGGCCTGGCGTTAAAGTTGTTAGCATTTAGGGTTGTTTATGATAATTTATGAATTATTTAAATTGAGTCAAAGTGAGTGCCGCGCTATCAAATCTAGCAGATCCTTTCGTCTGGGCTGGAAATGACAAGTACATCACTGTTACATGAAGCTAAATACTACATAAAACAGGTGGGGAGAGCTGGAACAGGTACAAGCTAGGATGAACAAGAACAAAAGAGGGGACATCTGAAGGGGGAGAGATTAATACGGGAACAGGCAAGAGTGGACAGGAACATAAGAAGTGCACTAATTGGGGTTGGTGAGGGCAAAAGACTATAAAGTGTAAATGTCAAGGGGAGAGCTGGAAAGCTGGATGAAAGAGAAGGATGTGGGACAAAAGGAAGGAGGGTGCAGATAAATTATGGTTACGCACCTGCCAAGGACCTTGGACAAGATGTACTTCTGTTTCAGGGATTCTGGGAGGTTGCTCTGCTCTGAATCAGAGGTGTCCATGAAAACGTACGCTGCAAACATCAAGTAAACGAAGGTAAACATGGAATTAGGGCTGTATTGAAATGGTTATTTAAAGGGTACCACCACCCAAAAATAATATTCTTATAAATGAAAGGTAACATCGATTTGAACTTGCGTTTGCTTGCGATAGTTTAGAAAAATTTTAAAACTAGCGAGCGACCAACGCGGGCCTCTGCGCTAGTCTGCGTATTGAGTACGTAGTGAGCATGTTTCACTGCGCTTTATTGGGTATGTCTGCCTAGATGTCTGCGTTCTGGCAATATGCAAGCCAAATACACAAAGGTGTGACCTAGGCTTAAGGAAGCCAAGAAATTCCCAGTGGCACATTACCAATAAAATTCCAGTCGTCAGATCAAGAATTCGCATTCAATTAAAGGGAACAGGATGTTTCCAGTATGAATTTTGTTTTCTTTTATAACAAGAAATGGTGTCTGAATGATGTGAATGTCCTTCCGTTACCGCACGGGAATATTATGCTACTAGTGTATTTGTATTTTTGTTTTAATTGCCAAATACGATAACTTCTAAAAGTGCTAATCTCTTCATGAACAAACAATAATTTACAATTAACCGAGACATTGTTTTTGTACCATGATGTGGGGTGAAATGTTCAATTCGGTTAAACTCAAGATTACCTCTGTTCTTTGATGTGGAAAGTGCTATTTCATCATTGTTGTTCAGTACTTGTTTGCGTCCTTTGCCTGTTCAAATAAAGGTTTAAAAAGTAGAGTAATAAATATGTTGAAGTACTACATGTAGTTCATATCTGCAATTTTAACTGACTTTCCACAAAAGACACAATGTCAGCACTGTAACTTGGGTAAGAAATTAAGTTGAGCAATATGTTCATAATGAATACGTACCATGCAGTCAATTCCTTTAAAGGGACTTAGTAACATTGTCCAAATCCTCAAAATAAATTTTTCATTCTAGCGGTTCCCTCATAGAACTGTATTCGTATTAACAATAAAATCATGGGACAGGTTTCGGTTTTTCAAATTTCCCTTTCGTTACAAAGATATGTACGATCGAAGTATTCGGATAAGAAAAACTCCGGGCGAGTTTTTCTTCTGTGTACAAAGTGAGTGCAGTGAGTTATTGAATATCACTTTGCATTTTCGCTCATTACTTGGCCATGCAATGTCCATTTGACTTGAAATTTTCACACAATGCCCTGTGGACATATGATATAACAACAATATACATTGCATCAACCATTCATCACTTTTTGCACATGGGCAATTCCAAGCAAACATTGACATAAGCACCCATTTTTCAAATTCGTCGAAACATAACATATTTGGTATCAAATTAAAGCTTAAAGATCAAACTATTCAGAAATGCATTTTGTTCAAAAAAAATTTTGCCGTAAACTATTATTTCATAGGAATTAATTAGCATAAATTAATTTTCAATTATTTTCACAAAATATACTTGTAAATATTAAGCTTAAAAGAGCTGCAAAAATAGGTTTTCATAACATTTTCTTTCACTGTTGGTAAGAACATTACTTCAATTTATCAGATAAATATCTATTTCGGCATTTTCGCTCTTTGTTCTGCTTCAGTGACTGTTTCATTTATAGTCATCTATATGTCACGCTGTTACCCTAAAAACAGGTATTTTTAATATTTCTGGAAAAATATGAATGGGAATGAAATTATTTTTTGTTTCTTCTTCATTCACCCATAGAGCTATATTATGGATGCTAAATAGCAGCATTATCTTTTACCACTAATAAATCTAAGCAATATCAATTTGGTCAAGCTGTTACTTTTTGGGTAACAGCGTGACGCAACCTACTTTTTTTTTGCAATATCTCAAGAATCGTTGGATGGATTCTGTTCAAACTTTGTACAAGACATGTATTCAGAGGTATGGATTATCTGATACATTTTGGGGCCATGAGGTCAAAGGTCAAAGGTCACAGCTAATTAATATGCAAAAAATATATTATTCTCAAGATATTTCAAGAATCATTGAAGGATGACATGATAATTAATACTGGTATGCGTTCAGTGTAGTAGATGACCTGATTATAGAATTTGGTCATGGGGTCAAAGGTCAACAGGTCAAATTATTGTAGTTTATTTTTTATCTCACAAAAAAATGCCAGAATTAATGTTAGAAAGAGTACTGTATATAAAATAAAATTCTATGAAAATGTTTGGAGAAAAGGTCAAAGGTCACTCGGATAATTACCAATTCAAACACAAAAACTTACTGACATTGAAATCATGTTACATGTAACAAATCACTTGTAGATATGCACTGTGCCGACATAAAATTAAACATTTGTATGCTAATTTGAGAAATAAGTTCAAAGGTCAGATGTCAAAGGTCTAATATTTCATTGTTGCAATTAAGTTTGTATTTTGGGTTTGATATTTGATGGTTCCTCAAACTAAATTCTGAAAAAGATAAGAATTTCAGTTTTGTCCAAAAACATTTTTGATCAATAGAGGGCGCTAGGCTGCAAATTTGTGTCATGCGAACCATCATTTCAGAGCATCTGGGTTATATTACCCATTCATCTAGTTCTGTATAGATTCTGGATGACTACATCAAAATTATATAATCTTATTCATCTCATCAATATCTCCCATATATATAACATGTACAATTCAGAGGTCACGCTGTTACCGTCACGCTGTTACCGTGCACAGATACGTTTATGATATCATATTTACTATGAACATTTGATTTTTTCTACATTTTTATTTGGATGTTCTAGCTTGATGTCTAGTACAAAGAATCAATGTGACAAATTTGCAAAATGTTCCTGTAGTTCACAGAGTTTGCTTAGTTTCTTACCATGTAAGAAACCCATGTCTTTTTGCCGTCACGCTGTTACCGCAGATATTGATATTCATAATTCATAATTTAGTGAGAATTTTGATTTTCTTTCCTATTGTAAATAATTGGTAGGATAGTGGGAACAGATGCATATCAAAATTTGGTTCTGGACATTTTTATTTTGTGAGTTATTTAGACTTTCATCGTGAGAAACACCCTCCTACCGTCACGCTGTTACCTTGGAATTGCCCACATGTCAACAAAGTTACTAGATCCCTTTAAGAAATCCGTCATTAACATGAATAGCTAATAGAAAGCTAAACATTTACTCATCAAAATTTGTTACTACCAATTAAAGTGGCATACATTTTCAACGTCACACTATTGAAACAGAGGCCATATGAAACAGGAAATGAAACTGGGAAAATTAGATCTCGGTACAAAGTCCTCGGATTGTAAATATTACTTTACAATGGCGGAACGTTATAGCTATTAAGTAAACCTTCTTCAACACAAAACTAAAAGAAGTAAGCCGCTCACCTAATTTTTCTCCATTTACAAACGTTCCATTTGAGCTTCTGTCCTCTATAAAATAAAAATTGCTGCTATCATTGGTTTCCTGAAAAAAAGAAAAGAACATGTTGAAACTTGAAACAGATTTATAACATAAGGGCCCCATCACGGAAAGAGTTGAAATAGATTGTAAAGTTGCCATTTAACTCATTCAGGGCTGGTCCCGAAAATTATCATCAATTGACATTGAATAAAGATCAATGCAAACTAAATTTTAGAGTGCTTTTTTCAAACTGAAATGTTTGAAAAGTAGTCCCCCAAAAGATTATTTTTGAATCCTGCTTTAGTTAGTCTAGTTCTAAAGGAAGAATCGGTTTTCCAGATTTTCAATCATGCAGATCGACTTCATGTACCCATACTGCTGTGTGTAGCAGGCAATACATAGACAGTGCATGGTTGGCGTGTAACTGTTGACACGCCAACACATGCATTGTCTTTGTATTGTTTGCGACCGGGAAATTATGTTGTACTTAACTTCCTAGTTTTACCATTTACATAATTATACAGATCTGGGCCCTGTAATTGTAGAAAGAGATCAAATCAATGTAAGTTACAATTATTTTATAAGTCAAATCATGTGATTAAATGTACAAATCTGATTGGTTGAAAAACGCAAATTTTCTGACTTACAATTTTGTAACTTACAATTACAATTGATTGTATCTCTTTCTGCAACAGAGCCGTGATTATATTCACCTTGAAAATTCTAAAATGTGTCTTGCTGATGGTCTGAAAGCATGGATTCTTGCTGATCTCCGGATCGTTGTAGCATACATCACACTGGGCGTCCCTCCCAAACAGGTATTCACCTTTTGGCTCCGCAAAGTCTAGATCAATGCATAAATTGATAAATTGACATGACAAGAATGGTTCTTCTTCTTCCTTGGTAACACTACAGAGCGCTTGTGCTGGCACTCTACAACCACCTACAGAAGCCCCCAAACTTGCACTTTTGTGTGCACAATATTTTTGCGAAATATAATGATACATGTATACAGTACCAATTTCTGGCAAAGAACATGTATACATCGGAAATAATATCGCTAATGATATTCGCTTGTCTCGCAATGTAAAACTAGGAATCTAAACGATCACGACGTTTCGTATGCTACTGCAATACTTTGTCAAATGATAATATCGAATGTAGACAAGCGAATATCATTAGCGATATTATTTCCGATACTATATCCGCAATGGATTATATATTTACTATTATTGATTGAACATACGGGCACCCTGCCCTCAAATTGATACGTAGATATGAGCGTTGTAGCGAGAAGGTGGCTAGGGGGGTTCTGCCGTGGGTTTGGCATCAACCGTTGTGGGCCGGTTGTTCGGGGTAGTGTCGTGGCGACGTACCGTACGCTGTTTCGTTAGGCGGGCCGATCCAGTGTTCCGTTGATTGGTTGTTTGCCCGTGTGCACCGGCCAATCAGCGGGTTCCGTTGTTGACCTATCAGGAACGCAATCGCTCATGCGAGATTGTGATGTTGGGAGCCACGGTAGAGCATAAAAAGCCGAGTGTCTACATTCGATATTATCATTTGACAAAGTATTGCAGTAGCATACGAAACGTCGTGATCGTTTAGATTCCTAGTTTTACATTGCGAGACAAGCGAATATCATTAGCGATATTATTTCCGATACTATATCCGCAATGGATTATATATTTACTATTATTGATTGAACATACGGGCACCCTGCCCTCAAATTGATACGTAGATATGAGCGTTGTAGCGAGAAGGTGGCTAGGGGGGTTCTGCCGTGGGTTTGGCATCAACCGTTGTGGGCCGGTTGTTCGGGGTAGTGTCGTGGCGACGTACCGTAAGCTGTTTCGTTAGGCGGGCCGATCCAGTGTTCCGTTGATTGGTTGTTTGCCCGTGTGCACCGGCCAATCAGCGGGTTCCGTTGTTGACCTATCAGGAACGCAATCGCTCATGCGAGATTGTGATGTTGGGAGCCACGGTAGAGCATAAAAAGCCGAGTGTCTACATTCGATATTATCATTTGACAAAGTATTGCAGTAGCATACGAAACGTCGTGATCGTTTAGATTCCTAGTTTTACATTGCGAGACAAGCGAATATCATTAGCGATATTATTTCCGATACTATATCCGCAATGGATTATATATTTACTATTATTGATTGAACATACGGGCACCCTGCCCTCAAATTGATACGTAGATATGAGCGTTGTAGCGAGAAGGTGGCTAGGGGGGTTCTGCCGTGGGTTTGGCATCAACCGTTGTGGGCCGGTTGTTCGGGGTAGTGTCGTGGCGACGTACCGTACGCTGTTTCGTTAGGCGGGCCGATCCAGTGTTCCGTTGATTGGTTGTTTGCCCGTGTGCACCGGCCAATCAGCGGGTTCCGTTGTTGACCTATCAGGAACGCAATCGCTCATGCGAGATTGTGATGTTGGGAGCCACGGTAGAGCATAAAAAGCCGAGTGTCTACATTCGATATTATCATTTGACAAAGTATTGCAGTAGCATACGAAACGTCGTGATCGTTTAGATTCCTAGTTTTACATTGCGAGACAAGCGAATATCATTAGCGATATTATTTCCGATACTATATCCGCAATGGATTATATATTTACTATTATTGATTGAACATACGGGCACCCTGCCCTCAAATTGATACGTAGATATGAGCGTTGTAGCGAGAAGGTGGCTAGGGGGGTTCTGCCGTGGGTTTGGCATCAACCGTTGTGGGCCGGTTGTTCGGGGTAGTGTCGTGGCGACGTACCGTACGCTGTTTCGTTAGGCGGGCCGATCCAGTGTTCCGTTGATTGGTTGTTTGCCCGTGTGCACCGGCCAATCAGCGGGTTCCGTTGTTGACCTATCAGGAACGCAATCGCTCATGCGAGATTGTGATGTTGGGAGCCACGGTAGAGCATAAATAGCCGAGTGTCTACATTCGATATTATCATTTGACAAAGTATTGCAGTAGCATACGAAACGTCGTGATCGTTTAGATTCCTAGTTTTACATTGCGAGACAAGCGAATATCATTAGCGATATTATTTCCGATACTATATCCGCAATGGATTATATATTTACTATTATTGATTGAACATACGGGCACCCTGCCCTCAAATTGATACGTAGATATGAGCGTTGTAGCGAGAAGGTGGCTAGGGGGGTTCTGCCGTGGGTTTGGCATCAACCGTTGTGGGCCGGTTGTTCGGGGTAGTGTCGTGGCGACGTACCGTACGCTGTTTCGTTAGGCGGGCCGATCCAGTGTTCCGTTGATTGGTTGTTTGCCCGTGTGCACCGGCCAATCAGCGGGTTCCGTTGTTGACCTATCAGGAACGCAATCGCTCATGCGAGATTGTGATGTTGGGAGCCACGGTAGAGCATAAAAAGCCGAGTGTCTACATTCGATATTATCATTTGACAAAGTATTGCAGTAGCATACGAAACGTCGTGATCGTTTAGATTCCTAGTTTTACATTGCGAGACAAGCGAATATCATTAGCGATATTATTTCCGATACTATATCCGCAATGGATTATATATTTACTATTATTGATTGAACATACGGGCACCCTGCCCTCAAATTGATACGTAGATATGAGCGTTGTAGCGAGAAGGTGGCTAGGGGGGTTCTGCCGTGGGTTTGGCATCAACCGTTGTGGGCCGGTTGTTCGGGGTAGTGTCGTGGCGACGTACCGTACGCTGTTTCGTTAGGCGGGCCGATCCAGTGTTCCGTTGATTGGTTGTTTGCCCGTGTGCACCGGCCAATCAGCGGGTTCCGTTGTTGACCTATCAGGAACGCAATCGCTCATGCGAGATTGTGATGTTGGGAGCCACGGTAGAGCATAAAAAGCCGAGTGTCTACATTCGATATTATCATTTGACAAAGTATTGCAGTAGCATACGAAACGTCGTGATCGTTTAGATTCCTAGTTTTACATTGCGAGACAAGCGAATATCATTAGCGATATTATTTCCGATACTATATCCGCAATGGATTATATATTTACTATTAACATGTATACAGTACCAATTTCTCATTCGGGCAATTCCACGATAAAGTGGACATGACCATAACATTTTCAAAATGGTCAGGTAGTATTAATTTTGGTATCAAAATAAAGCTAAAGAACTGAATTGTTCAAGTCTGACCTTAAAAATTGAAATATCCATCAGGAACATAGCAAAATATGCGCACAAATTATGAATAATTAATTTTCACCCAAATGTCTGGAAAACACGCTGAAAATGAATGAATGTAGCAAGAGGAAGTAAGACAGGAGGTAAAACCTTATTATATTTTCTCAGAGGTTTAGGGTTGAATAGAATGTAATAAAAAAATCATTGAAGTTCATTTTTTCATTGTGATACGCTTCAATGAACAATTCATTTATGACAATTAGAATATTGTCACGGTGTTACGGTAAAAACTGATACTTTTTGCATTGTATGAAAATTACAAACACAAAAAGAAAAACTTAAATTGCCCAAATCATGACCACACATATCTACCATAAACAAGTATTAAAATGATGATTGGACATTTCATTAATTAATTTAAAAAGGTTGAATATCGGGCACGGTGTTACAGTCACCGTAACACTGTGACTGTAACACCGTGACTTACATTGCAATAATACAGGGAGCATAGAGAATCACTGCCTACTGAAGTGACCAGCTAGTTTCTGTCATGTTGGGGTTATAGTTCGATGTTTCAAGGATTGTTTAAAGAAAGAGCCCTGCCAAACTACATGTTAATAGATTCAACTCTGCATGGATAGTTTCTTTGCCAGCATCATTGCCTATCAGTACTCTAGACCAGTGCTGCAATTAATCCACCACAATCGTGGCCTCCTCAGGATACTGACAAGATCGGAGACTGTATCTTGGTCCACTATGAAGGAGCATCATAGCAGGAGTCTAAAATCCTGAAAGCTCATAATTTAACAAATTGTTGCTTATAAAATAAGTGAATAATTTATGTTGATACTCATTTACATCTTATAAAAAAAGGAGAAAAATAAACCTTGAATTTGTTTGGTGATCACAAATTTACTCAAATCTTTGTTATATAACCTTTTGATATGATGAAGACTTTTCTATATTATGCAAAATAACAATTCATTTAAAGTATGTTATAACTTGCATTTTTGAGGCTTTGATAATGAAAGAGGAAAATTGTGCCTCAAAACTTACAGTATCTTTTAAAAAATATCTTTCCTCAATTTCTAAGGCCAAATAAAAAAAAAAAACATGTTTAGCGTCCCCGCCCGCTTCCTTTTTGGAGGCCGCCTGCTTTTTCTTTTTTTTCCTTTTTTTTGTGAAAAATCCGAAAAAAATGTAATTTTTTTTTTTTTTTTTTGGGGGGGAAAAAATGATTTTGAAAAAGATCGTACTTTTAATATAGACTCATTCGTTATTTTGGATAAATGGGTCAGTCGGCCATTTTGAAAAAAGTCGGCCATTTTGAAAAAAGGCGGCCATTTTGAAAAAAAAAAAAAAAAAAAAAAAAAGGGCCTCCTTCCTTTTTTCAAAAGAGCAGGACGCTAAACATGTTTTTTTTTTTATTTGGCCTAAATTGTCAAGTGTTAAATTGTACAGCTTTGTTTGTTTTTGTTTTTATTATTCTATCTGTTAGGATTTTTTTGTTTAAGTTTTGCTGCATCTTGAAGTGTTACATGAAATTTAAGATGTAATTGTTGCTAGATCTACTACCTGAAGTAAAAATGTTTTGAGTTTTTAGTAAGACAACCTGATTTTCCATAGACTTTGTACATTACAGTCACGGTGTTACGGTACAATTTTGTATACTCTAGTTCATAATTATCTTGATAATAGATTTTTTTTTACAAATAACACCCAATTATTATTATTGAGTCTCTACTACACCAAATCAACATCTAGCTAAGTTTCAAAATGTTCACTAACTTCACAGAGTTTTGCAAGTATAGTAAGACAACCTGATTTTCCATAGACTTTGTACATGCCCTTTCAGAGGTCACGGTGTTACAGTCACAGTGTTACGGTACAATTTTTTATACTCTAGTTCATAATTCTTCATAATTGATTTTTTGTCTCCAAATAACAGCCAATTATTATTACTGAGTCTCTACTACACCAAATCAACATCATAGCCAAGTTTCAAAATGTTCATTAACTTCACAGAGTTTTGCCAGTATGTAAAGTGTAAAAAAAAAAAAAAAAAAAAAAAAAAAAGCATGTCCGTTTTGCGTCACGGTGTTACAGTAGTAATTAATGATGCGTAACTCATTAATAACTGAAAATTTTTCATTAATTTTTTGTTTCAAAGTTGCTTGTGATAACAGTCAAAGATGTACAATAAAAGATTGTTCTCATTCTTTACACAGTTTGTTATTTACATATTTGTAAAGTGAAAATGTGTTCTGAAGTGTCACGGTGTTATCGTGGAATTGCCCATTCACAAATATGTGATGTAACTTGCCGCTAGATGAAAATGATGATTTGTAGCTCATTTCCCATGTAAAATCTGTGATTTCGGCACCAGCCCGACTTCTTTCAGTGTCGTAGCGTGAGGTTTTGAATGAAAGATGATCGCGCTTTCGTCTCCATTCAAGTCGCCCGATTCCAATTAAACGGCAGGTTATCTGAAGCGTTAGTGCCTAGTGGCTTTTTCCGTACCACTAAACGCTGGCGCTCTGTAGAGTTACTTCCTTGGTAGCGACAGCAATCAACTTGTTAATTATTATGTCACTATGTAGGAGGTTGAAGTTGCACATACATGTAGTGGCTCTGTATGTGATGACATAAACGTTACCCCGGGGTACCAGACGAAAATCCGCCATTTTGTTTATTTATTTAATTTTTAGGGCTGTACCGTGGGTATAGCGTGCATACAATCGCGCGCCGCGCTGCACTGCATGCACAACGCAATAGCTGCGGTACGGTTGGACGCAAGATGGTGCTACACAACGCGGGATACCGGGGTACAATGCAGGTACCCCGGGGTACTGCGTGTGTCATCATGTCTCATCCTCTCAATCAGTTGGCCAGACGACGATTAAATTGCAGGTCGACGGCCGAACTTGTAAACAAATAAGGCCAATAAACACTTTTTAATGCACTTTACACAAAGTTTAGTCTTTACCTAACTGTGATCAGCGCCGTCCGTAGGACGGCGCTGTGAAGACGAGACGTTAACAAATTTTGAGGAAATTTTGCGACGGGTGGTTTCAAGAACTTTCCATCTATTATTATTATTTTTTTTTTAGTTCTAGACATGAATTAAACATTCAACCTACCTTGCTTGATATTTAATTTGTTGCAAAAGAATGATAACTTACCTCAAATTGATGATGATGATGATGATGACTGTTATTTCCTTCGTCTTTGTTCGCTGCATGCAATGTCAGGTGACCGAAAACTCGTCGGCAATGCATAGCGCATGCGCGGGATAGGAGGTATTCCGCGCGTAAGTGGCGATCGGTTGACTGCCAGGGACTGTCACATGTACCGTGTACAGGGGTGTATCGCGCACGCAGAAATAGATCAATCGCTGTACAGAACGCGAGCACATCCAGGCTCGTACGCCAAAGTTTGACCTGCGACCTCGCGCATTGCCGACAAGTTTTCGATCACCCGATATTGCATGCAGCGAACAAATTCGGATACCATTTTCGTCACTTCTGTAATCTTGCCAGTTTTATAGTAAATTTCAGGATAAATCAAACGAATGGAGCATCAGACGTTTTACCAGTTGGATCATTGATGTCCATGCATAACATAATTCGTAAGTATGAACCGAGATATGTTATTTAAAGTATGATATTGTATGGTTTTGTAGAAGTGTGTTTGCCGTTAAAGCCTATAAAGTGTTACCATCACGGTATACACAGCTCAGAATGCCAGGCGCCGTCCTACGGACGGCGCCTGGTTAGGTTAGTCTTTACCATACTGTTGACGTTGTGTAATACGTTGGTAGGCAACTGCCAAAGTATGATACTGATAGTGATAGCATTTTACTACTCTGCTTACACGAACATCGGTGTGGCAATGCACTGTAACTAAGTTCTGTAAGTAACTATTTCCCACTTTCTTATGTTGATTTTATCAAAAGTTTGGCGCTAATGTGCTTTCGTACTCCTTTTCCTAACCCTAACCCTAACGGCTACGTGTTAGGGAATAGGGTTAGGGTTAGGGTTAGGGTTAGGGTTAGGGTTAGGAAAAGGAGTACGAAAGCACATTAGCGCCAAAAGTTTAATACCACAAAACTCAACAGCAATTTGCATGGAAATGGAATTGAAATTAGGTGATGTATTCACAATAAACTAAGGACATCATGATAATAAATTGGGCAGGAATATAAATCCTAACATTGTTTAATATCATTATTTTGATTATTTTATTCTTAATTTATTTTTAATTCAGGAGTGAAATGAACTCACCAATACTTTTGAAGCATTTTCCAACTGGATAGAGCCGGCCCCACACCACGAGTTTCTCCTCGGCGAAGTCAAAGTCGACATCGACGACCTCCTGAGTTGGTATCGTCTCCATGCTGGAAATCGTGCCCGCTGACGAAAGACTGCTCGATGTGTTCGGTTCATTGGAACTCGAGCTCGCGCTCGTTCCGTTTTGGCTCATTTGTCCGTGAATGCAATTCAACAACACGTACAATTACAATGCGAGCGCGAGCCGTAAGCTGCGCCGGGTACTAATTACATTCAGCGAGTCGCGAGCGGAAATCCAGCCCTAACCTCCGGCTCTGGAAGACTGACGTATTCGGTGTCCCTTGAACTTTCACGGATAAACTGAGTGGCGCGAGATTCAGACTTGCATACTTAGTATGCTTACTTTCACCGATTTCTCTGACATAAGTCTAAGACAATTGAAACAAAAATGGTTTCAGCAGTACATGCAATCTGACGCTATCACACACTTGGTTGATTTCGGTCCCTTGACCTTGTTTATTATCTACCCCTATAATGTTGTCATATTTGTTATTGAACAATCCGCTTGCACTAGCACAGTTCATCTGCGATATACAGCTAGGTATAAGTAGCTCAGGCAGTGTGTATACCGCGTCTAGTATAATAATCCACGTGGTTGGTATCGGTACCAGTACCAGTCCTGTCCACTTGTACTGTACCTGCAAAGAGGGGTGAAGGGGTACGGTACTGCACCCCTCCAAAGGATCCAGGCACCCCAACTAAAACTTTTTAACATCCAGGGACCTTATTATTGTCGAATGTTGATTGGCTAGCCTAGGCGCTATACTTATCACCCGGGGGGGGGGGGGGGGGGGGGGGGGGGGGGGGGGTACTCAGATTATAGTCGGACGGGGGTGTGCCACTGAACTCTACCCACTGGAAAGGGCGTCACGGTTGACGCACGGCCCCGCGCGTTCGCATTATCGGCCATTTTGCTTCCCTCAGAAAACCTACAGTGTACAGTGGATTCGGGTTGATGTGTAAGCCTTATTTCTGCGGACTGAGAGTATTATTTTGTTATGCTTTCAGTGGGGTGTGCGGCTGAGACCTCCAAACCCATACCCACATCTAAGAGTCCTTTTGCGAAAAATGGACCCATGTCTAAGGATTTTGTTTCGCCTGCGGCGCATGTTTTGGGTGTATTTTGCAATTTCACATCGGCAAATCCAAAAATCCCGTATAAAAAAGGGGAAATATGAAAAAAGGGACCCATGACTAAGGATTTTTTGGATGAAAATGGGACCCATGTCTAAGGATCTTTCTTGAAAAAGTCACCCTTCCCAGCGGCACATCCCCGTATACCCAATATACGTGAGTACCCCCCCCCCCCCCCCCCCGGGACTTATCAACGCCACCACGGATGTAGATTGAAAAGATTGGCAGCCTTTATCGTTGCCCTTCTCATTTTATATACAATTATAAATTAATTTATTGGTTTCCCTCTGCATATTTCTTTAACAAAAACAATTATCTGTAGGCCTATCCCAGCAAACACAAAACGTTTACAAAACGTTTTTATTAGGTCCCGTAGGTCTTCGTCTTTAATGAATGTTTAAAAAACGTTCTTAAAACGTTCTGCTGGTCCTTGCACTTGAAAGCAAATACATGAAAGTTTTGTTATTGGTTTTTCTAACGTTTAAACAACGTTCTAAAAACGTCCATTTGGAACGTTCTAAAAACGTTTTCAACCTTCCACAAATAGACGTTTTAAAAACGTTTTCACAGAACGTCCAAATAACCAACTTTGAACCTGTTTAGAACGTTCAGAAAACGTCCAATTGGTAGTTGGGTAGTTGATTCTCGGTTTTGACAAATACAAGGAAGAGGAAATTCTGTCTTTGATTGATTTGGTGGGCACTCGCGTCCGACTTCGAATCGCAAGACCCTGCTAGAGAAACTCGAAAGAATAACAAGTGATCGAATCTTTCCAACTTAAACCACAGACAGTAATGTTTATCGGTCGTTAGATATAATTATAAGACGGGAAATGTTATTTCTTTAATGTTTAATATACTCTTAAAGATTGATTTCAGTATTATTAGAACAAAATATAGATAGTAGCCTACCTGCCATAATACAATAATAAAAGTTGTTAAAATATCGTTCATAATGAATAGAAAGGCTTTATAGCGATTAACAATTAATTTGTTGTAAATTATCATTAAATTGATCAATAGACTGAGCCGACCGAACATGTTTATTCATGAGCCGGCATCAAAATTTGACGATCGCAATGTTACGTTGTACAAGTTACGTAATCCATTATATTCAAAGTTACATAGACATACATCGTAGACGCTAACAACAACATTGACCTTTGTAGATCCATGGTAACAGTGTGACTAGTAAGGCTGAGTCATGTCGGATATTTTATAAACCGGGTTCCGATCGGAACCCGATATTCCGATTTTAAACAAAGAAGAAAAAAGAACGTTTTTTTAATTTCATTTTTTATTTTTTTTAAAATACCCTGTAGTGTCGTGGGAATCAAACTGGCCTAGGCGCGCGCCCATTTGTGTTTACTACTTGAAGCAAACTGAGTAATGTGTATAATTTTCTTCAAAGAATGACTAGTAAAAAGTTAAGTCATGTACATATTCATGAGTCATGAATATTCATAATATATTTTTTGACTAACCACTTTGTTTTATATGAGAAAATTGTATATAATATGCTAATAAATGCTACTTTAAGTCCGGTTTTTTTTTTTTTTTTTTTTTTTTTTTTTTCAAAACCCGTTTCCGAAAAATCGAAACCGGGACCCGATTGTAACGGACGTGAACCGATTTGATCGACTGAACCGACTCAGCCTTAATGACTAGATATTTGTACTACTTTCCTCGTATTGTATGTGGATTGTGGAATATGTTCCCTGGCATGCAAATGCATGTCAAGTTGACGTCTATATATATGTATTAGTGTACACATATAATATTTGTAAATATGCTTGACCTCAATATGTTTTGTATATTTTAGAATTGCCTCTTAAAAACCTCACCAGAGTGAAATTCCCCCTGTACGTGTTGTAGGCTATAGGGTTTCCAATTAGCATGAAATGTCAATAATACATGTAATACTGTATGAATAGATAGATAAATAACTAAAAGCATTAATATATACATTAATTCATTCATAAATGAATAAATAAAATAAAAAAATCAATAAATCAATAAATGCATTCAAACCACATGTTGGTACTGATTATCATTATCAATATGATGCAGGTTCAGCTTTTATTTGCCAAATGGGTATTTTCTCATTTTTGAAATAACAACATATTTCAGAATCAGGTTCGATCTGGTCATTGTTAAATAATGAATTGCGCCCTCTCTACACGTTCACATGTTAGTTTGTCTAAACCTAATCAGGGACCATACGACTAAAGTTCGTCTAAAATATATATTTACGCAATGTCGTGGGAGTTATCACCATCGTTAATCCAAAACAACATATGTTATTCGTTTGCCTATGATTATAATCAGCTCTGCAGTATTTGTTATCATTAACAGAGTGATAATCAATAGCATGAAGCATTTCGATTAGACAATAATAATACGATAAAATATCCTGCAAGCCAGTTAAATAATTTAGTATACGGTATACTGACCATTTGGACAAGATGAAGTTTATTGGATTGGTAACATTGTTTACAGTTGTGGCTTCTGTGGCTGCCAGTACATCCAATTATGCGGGGTAGGTTTACAAATTAATTATGAATGAATGTTTAAATAGTTCATATTATATTTCTTTCTGTTGTTTTTCGTTGGAGCCTATTTGAGCAAAATATATAAATGGTATGTCAAATTGGAAACAGAAACAAAACTTGACATTTCTTTCGTTGTTATTCGTCGGTAAAGAAGGTACAGAGGAGGACCGTAGAGCCTTTAGACTGGCTGTCAAAGCTCACAGCCAATTGAAAAGAATTCAAAGAAAGAAAGAAGAAACGTCACTCACACTAAGACAAGACACTCAATACAAAAAAGACTTCTGGAACTTTGCAAAGAAATGCTCATCGGGCGATCTCGGTAAACCGCCGGTGAGGCCTACATTTTCTCCCGACACAGCAAATGAATACTACATGAATACCTATGGCACATGCAATCCAGTCAACGTTGCTGATCTGAACTGGTTCCCGTTCATACGAGTCGACACGGCTTCATTCGATCTGGATCCAATCAGACCGAAACACATCAAAGCAATCCTTCAAAAAAAGAAAGCAACCTCATCACCAGGGGAAGACGGATTCACCTATGGCATCCTACGGAAGCTGCCAAGTTCTCACCTATTTCTTGCGACACTGTTCAGCAAACTACTCCACTCCTCAGATCCACCAGAGGAGTGGTCCAACAGCATCGTCACTCTCATCCACAAAGGCGATAGAACCGACGACCCGACACGTTTCCGGATGATTGCCCTCACGTCGTGTGTAGGGAAGATATACAACCAAATCATCGCCAGCAGAATAGAAAAATTTGCCATTATGAATGGTCTCATTGACCCTGAAGTGCAAAAGGCATTTCTTCAAGGAATCAACGGCTGCATCGAGAACAACCAAGTACTACACGAGATCCTCATGGACGCTAAACATCGCAACAAGACTGTCCACATCACATTCTTCGATCTCCAAGACGCCTTCGGCTCGGTCGAGCACAATCTCCTCCACCATGTCCTCAGAGCGTACAAATTCCCAACTGAGATACAAACCTATATACAAAATTTGTATTCCAGACTTCAGGGACGGGTCCGCACATCAGAGTGGTCGTCACAAAGCTTTCCCTTCAAAAAGGGAGTCTTCCAGGGAGATCCGCTTTCGCCAATCATCTTTCTCCTTGTGTTCAATCCGATCCTCAGCCACCTGAAGTCATTGGAAGACAAATATGGCTACAACCTCAATGGCACCCGCTTCATCAGTGTACCTTTTGCTGATGATTTTAATGTGATAACTTCAAACAAGCGTACCCACCAACGGCTAATGGACGAAATCGCTTCCATAACCAAATCTATGCATCTCACTCTCAACCCTTCGAAATGTTGTAGTTTGTCAATGTCAAGCGGAAAACCAACACAAGTGCAATTCAAGATAAATGACAATGAGGTTCGTTCAGTAAGAGAAAAGCCGGAAAAGTTTTTGGGTTCCCTAATCACATTCTCCATGAAATCAGCTGATGCATTTGAATTCATCAAGAAAAAATTGCTAGCTACCCTTGATAATATCGACGCCAGTGCTGTGCGCAATGAATATAAAGTAGCAGTTTTCACGAGATACTCACTACCATCGATGAGGTATATCCTATCTGTACATGATCTAACCAACACACAGCTAGACATCCTGGACGGAATGGTAACCAAACGCATGAAGTCTTGGTTAAATATACCCTCTCATGGTGCAACATCCGCAATCATCTACAGCCGCGACGGCCTCAACTTTTCCTGTCCATCACAGATATATCAGGAGTCGCATATCCTAGCGCACGCCTCTTCACGATTTCGCGCTGACGACAAGGTCCAGACCGCTCTGGATTCCAAAGTATCGCGTGAAGGGGAGTGGACAAGAAAGATGTACCTGTGCAACGCCGCTGTTTGTGAGTCCTACTACGAAGATCTACGTGACGATACATGGGTCAAAACAAAGAAAAACATCAAAAGAAAACTTGAAGACGAGCACAAAGCACATTGGAGACAAACGATCGAGCCCCTTGTCTTTCAAGGAGACTTTCTGAAACTGGTAGAAGTAGAACAAAGCGATCTTACTTGGAGGTCTCTTATATATGACCTACCAAAGGGTGTTCTGAGTTTCATTGTAAGAGCCGGAATCAACACACTCCCAACCGCAGATAATCTAAAAAGATGGGGTAAAAGAATGAATACAAAATGTAAACTGTGTGGAAACCATGAGACACTATGTCATGTCCTGAACATGTGCGGAAAAGCACTTGTACAAGAAAGGTACAACTATAGGCACGATAGCATTCTGAATTATATGTTGCATGTCCTAGAACCAGCCTTACGAGATGATATTGAACTTTTTGTAGACATACCGGGCCACACGATCAACGGTGGTACAATACCTTGTGACATAGTCCCTACTGCAGAGAGACCTGACATTGTCATCATTGACCGATCCGTTAAGAAGATAGTTTTGGGAGAATTAACGGTTTCCTTCGAACCAAATATGATGGGCGCCAGAAAAAGAAAAGTCGAAAAGTATGCCCACCTTGTAGCAGATATTAGAGACCAGGGATATATATGTGAACTTGTATGTTTTGAAGTGGGCTCCAGGGGACTTATTACAAAAGAAAACCAAGGTAACATATCAAGAATCATGAGAACCGCATGCCAGTCCGTCCAGATTAAAAAACACATCCGTTCAATCTCAAAAATCGCTATCCTCACCTCATATGCTATTTATAATGCCAGATCTGAGCCCACATGGACCAAGCCAATGCTTTTGACACCATAGAATCAATTGACTTGTTATATCAACCCCCACCCCCCCCCCCCTTCATGGTCATTTGATTGGGGCATTTTACTTTGTATACTTATAGTAATATACACTGTTTAATAATGATAATAATAAGTTTCATATACAATCCCGCATAAGATATTAGGTTTGTATCCCTAGGACATGTATTTTTGTTGATAATTATATAAATAAACTATGATATAAGAAAAATTTGCATGGATTCATAGCCCTAAAAGGAACATTACCTGTATACCATTTTTAATTTATTTAATTTAGTTTACTGCATTAGACATATATACGTACTTATAATTGGTCATAAAGTGGCAAATTTTAAATTGATATACCTTGATTGTATTGAGTGATAATGATACTATGAAATAATTCTTATAGTGATACATTCAATATGGATTGAATATGGTAATATTATTATAATTGTGAATTAATATGTCTACGTCTATGTTTATTTGTAGGCTTACTTGCACCATTTGTAAGTCATTTAATGCCTCATAATATATTAATAAAAAATAAAAAATGAATATTAAAAATTTGGTTAGTAATTTGTTTTTAAAATACTATTTTGAGACACTCTAATATAAATTGTAAGTAATAAATGCCTTATTATGCCATACTTTGGGTGAATTTATGTTTATTATAAGATTATATTGTTTATAGAATGAGTTGATTTTAAAATGAATTATGTTTATGAAAAGCCTGTTTACTTTCAATTTGTCTATAAATACATTATATTATTATCTTTTGATTATTTCTCTCAAGAAGCTTAATTAGGTAGTCAATTTTAAGAGCACTATAAAAATTGATAAAACACACATGTAGTTGTCTTATTAACTAGTCAAATCGAAATAAATCACCTGGTGTCGTTAAATTCCATCTTGTGTTATAATTTGTACGTTGTTCTCTATAATTGTACTATGTATATATTTTTCTGATTTTCACACCTTGTACTTTGTAGCGTAAAAACAACAAGTAACCTAGGTATCTGTGTTTGTCATGGTTTTTATTTGATTTGATGTCAATAAAGCAATGATTTAAAAAAAAGTTGATCTAAATGTAATTTAAATGTATCATTAGAGTTGTTGTTGTTATTTTATTATTAATATTCAGTCATTGTCTCAATTAGCTTCAAACTAATGTTTAAATTCCGATTCCAGCAATTGTATAATACGGTAATATTGTACAACTTAATATAATACATGATTTAAAAGAAATTATATTCAACAATGATCGTATCTATTTTATCCATGGTTAGATTGCATTAATTTAAAAATGCATAACATTCAGAGGTCTACCACTAAATCCAGCAATCCGTAGTTATTGTCAAAATGTTATGATAAATTTAATATATATTAGATGGCAGGTATGGAGAGTGGTGCCATCTAACGACGGTGATAGAACATGGCTGAGGCAGATGGAGATGGACCATGGAGAAATGGTAATAATGTAATTTCATCAGCTGCTATCCTCTCTCCGATTTTTTTTTTCATCAACTTTGTTTAAAATCATCACTTTTATTAGGCACATTCTGCCAACAAAAAAAGAAGAACATAACCCAGTAGATTGGCATAATATAACTGCTAGCCCAGGGCAGTACAATAGTACTTAGAAAAGCCATGTGTTAAGATTGTCAATTGTTTACTTTACATAAACTAAACAATATACCATAACAGATGTCTTGTCGGGAACATCATTGAATATTCCCTCGGGATTTAAATGATATTTCGATACCAGCTATAATGTGATCGCCATGCACTGCACGGACCATCCCTTCGTCTTCACACACATTTTGAAGTATAAATACTAATTGTGAACAATTTGCTGTAGATAATTCAATTAAAATGATTTCAAATGAATAACGATGAATGCTGTATGTGGAGGCAAAACCGGCTTTCCACTCATGAGCATTCGCAGATCTACATTATTAACCCGTTGCCTATGTACCCGGTGTGTCCTGAATTAACTCTACACCTAGCATCTCATAAGGCAGTGTGTTATCTTTTTGTTTAATGTGTTGTGATTCATTATGTTGGTGTTACTGTTACTATACATCTCAACACCAATAATTAAACAGTCGATTAGGGGAGCAATTTCAGTTTATCTATTCACACTATATTATACCGTATAGTCATCATGACGTGATTGTCCCATTAGCTTGTCTTCCACCATCGTGGTGATCAATTTTATCATTTTTATTTCCGTATCGACCACATTCTTATCAGTTTTATTACTGCTGTCTACAATCCTAATCCTCTAATCCTCTGCTGAGACATTACCGCCCAGTGGCTAGAGATAAGAAGTGCCAACCCTGATAAAATGTACTGGATGCAAGCTTGAGTGCTCAAAATCACTACCGCTCCTCAGCCCTGTCCAGTCGTTCCTGCATAATGCATACTATCAGCTCAGACGAGACATGCCTTGTCAAGAGGCTACAGCCCTCCAGGAGCGGTATTCAGCTAGCTTTATAATTACCTAATGTATTATCAAGAAATATATACGATTATGAATTTTGAATTGTATTATTTGATACATGGATTATTGTTCGTGAATAGTATTGTACTAGATTGATGATCATCACATAGGCCATGAATCCCCTATCCAGAATAAACTAGTTCCAGGATATTTTCTGTGCACTATGTCCTCGGTCATAAATATGTACAAACCCACTTAAACACAAAAACACACACGCGCCCATATATGTATAAGCAAACACAGACATACATACAGACAGACACATACATACGCAGGCACGCACGCTTGCACACATGCACACACGCACACATACACAAATTTGTCCAATCCAATCTGCAACTTGCAACTGTGAAAGTTTGTGATAGACTTTCTAGCGTTCCAATTAATTTTCCTACTTCAAAATCACCTTTAAAAGCTCGACTTCTGGACGGAAGTGTCAAAGCTTCCCGGGGAGCCGGTGGATATCATGGTGCCGCCGCGCTTCCAAGGTGCACTAAATGACGTCATCACAAGGAGGCAGATGACGTATGACGTCTTGATGTCTGACGTCAACGAAGTCATAGCCAATCAGATGGCGGCAATCAAAAAAAGGCGGGAAAATTCGGCGGGCATCAGTTCCCTGGCTGATTTCAACTATACAGTTTACCATCCGTATGATGAGGTATAAAATAATGCTGTGAATGATGATGTGAATAATAGTGATTTAAATCTGAACAGATAATCTCTTTGATTCGCGCTTTGAGATTTATCTGATTTCTCTTCTTTAATTTTAAAAAAATTAGATAATAAATTGTTTTAAATACAAAGGACTGACAATGACTGTATATGATCAAGGATACGATTATCGAGAGTCCCAGATGCTTTTATAAGATGTACTTGTTGCAAAGACATCAATCATCGTGTATCTCTTCAGCTTGAAGTATAGGTCTATTTATGGGAACAACAACAATATACAAAATGTTGATAATGATGAAATCCGAAAATCGGCAATGGTGTACAAGCTTTTATGTGCACATTCTACAAACATGCGTACTACAATTTATTTGCTTACGGATAGCATTTGTCATAGTTAAAGGGCTAGTTGAGTTCTGGTAAAGAGAGTACAGATTTGGTCAAATAAAGTTTATTTTGCCATTTAAATTGTATGCTCTTTGAAATTTGACACTCAGTTTTTCATTATCTCACAAACAAATATTTTGTGTAGCGCCCTCTATACCAAAACTCAACTATCCCTTTAAGGAACATACATATTTTGTGAAATGGGTGTGTATTTATATTATCTGTCGTAGATCCAACAGTGGGTAGCAGATATGGCAACCGAACACAGTGACATCATCTCGCCCTTCCTCCTTGGCTACTCGCACGAAGGCAGAGAGATCAATGGATTCAGGGTATATTTATTCTAAATTGTCACAAAATTATACTGCTTCTACCAACTATTACAACCACAACGACTACAGACTATTAATAATAGACATGGTCATGGTAAAGGTAGTAGTATAGTAGTACTTTTATCACTACTACTACTTTTACTTTGCCACTATTCATAATAATAATAATAATAATACTAATACTTCTAAACAATTTAATAATAATAATAATAACAAATACTACTACATGTACCACTAATGATAATAACAATATTAATAACAATGTAAATCATAATACTAATAATATAATATTTGTATCAACAGTGTTAATAGAATACTAGTATTACTATACTTTGTACACATTGAATTGAATTGAATTGATCATTTATTTCAAATCTCATAAAAACAATAACATTAACAAATCACATCAAAATTTACAAAATATAACAACAGATAAATACAATTATGAGAATGAGGAGACAGCTAGAAAGAGCAAAATAGCCTTATTAATGCTGCCACCGAATATATAAAATTGAATTAAAACCTACCTACATAACATAGACATATACAACATGAAAAAAAAAAAAAAAAACAAAGACAAAAAACATACACATATACAATTTTAAAAGGCCTGACCTAAAAAAAAAAAAATTATAAACATTTACTGTAACAAGATTAATCTATATCTCCGTTTAAAAGCTGATAGAGTGGGGCTTAGTTTTACATGTATCGGTAATTTATTCCAAATTTTTGGTCCTTTAAAACAGATTGAGTTCATGGCTACATTATTATTTACACGCGGTAAACTATAAGTTAATTGATTTCGCATATTGTATGTATACTTATCGGAATTAAGATGAAACAAATTTGCAAGACTACATGGAATCAGATCTTTAAAACATAAATACATAAATATAGCAATGTTAAAATTATTAAGATTATCTAATGACAATATCACTTACATTGTTTTTGAAAGAAAGTTTTGAATAATTCAATATGAAAAAAGAGGACTTTTATAATTATTATGTAAAACATGGCGCAAAAAGTATCATTCCCATCTGACAATATTTTTATTCTTTTCCTGCCACAACAGATCCGGGGGACAGGCAGCCAGGAAACGAATCCAACCGGAGTGTGGTTTGAGGGCGGTATTCACGCCAGAGAGTGGATCTCGCCCGCAACAGTCATGGGATTCACACAAAAGGTGCATCTTTGTGCTTTCATTTATCGAAACTGTATTTTTTTACTTGTCTGAAGGTCGAAAGGGAGTCTGTGAGAGCGATACAATTCGTTGAAGAAAAAAAACATTACCAGTAATGGTAATAAATACTAAACATAAAAACGTAAACGTTCCCATCTCATAATAAATGTATACGTAACTTTTGATTACGTAACTTTTCCATTGAGGCATTTTAATTGTAATGGAATTTTTTTTCGAACAAGGTTATGAATAAACATGTGCGGTCAGCTCCCCACTCCACTTCAATTTTATAATACATTTACCAACAAAACTTTCAAATTGCTTTATAGCCGTTATAGTCATCATGGACGACGGTTTCACACTTTTATTTTTATTATGGTAGGCACGATATATATATTTTAGATGAACAAGATTAACTATTTGAGAGTATATTCAAGATTAAAGATACAACATTTGCCGTCATAGATCTAACCACCTATATATGTTAATGTCTATGCTTTAAAATGGGAAAGATCCCATCGGTCATTATTCTTTCGAGTTTCTCTAGCAGGGTCTTGCGATTCGAAGTCGAACGCGAGTGCCCACCAAATCAATCAAAGTCAGAAACTAATGATTAATTTCTTCTTCTTCTTCTTCTTCTTCTTCTTCTTCTTCTTCTTCTTCTTCTTCTTCTTCTTCTTCTTCTTCTTCTTCTTCTTCTTCTTCTTCTTCTTCTTCTTCTTCTTCTTCTTCTTCTTCTTCTTCTTTTTCTTTTTCTTTTTCTTTTTCTTCTTCTTCGTCATCGTCGTCATCGTCATCGTCATCTTCTTCTACTTTTACTTCTTCTCTGTTCCATTATTTAATGCAAAATATTACCTTTGAAATTATTAAAGATATACTTGTTAATATATGATGACAAATTATCACACACTTTAAAAAGTATAATTTCATTGTTTTTCAGCAGATAACTCGCAATTAGCCTATCTGGAATTAGTAGTAAAAAGTATTTGTATTGGTTTCAGGCAAATATAAATATACACTATTATCATGATTATCATGTCCGATGACATTGCGAGCAAGTGTTCTTATCGCCTTTTGATTAAAAAAATAGCATTAACTATTTGGTATGGTTACAATGGATGTCTAGTTAAACGGTCAGCTTTTAAGGGGTGAACAATACACGTTCGGTTACATAACAAGATAATTCAAAAGAGAAAGATTTGGTTTAATGCAAACTCTTTTTATTAGAGTCATGAATAAACACGAGGGATCGTCCAGTGCCATTTCAAGTTGACAATAATTCGGGGCCAAATGATTAAATTGTTTTATTATGGTCTTATTACATTATCATATTGTAGTAATGTATAATATATGTATGCAATTTTGCAAGGCATTTTCCAATAAATACATATAAACATAACACTTTTTAAAATTGATATTCCGATAACGTATTCATAATTTTGCTTCGCTTTCTAACCAGGAAGGAACTTTACTGCTCTTGATTTAACAGCGGAGAGTTTGAAATAGGCGTCATTCTTTCGAGTTTCTCTAGCAGGGTCTTGCGCTTCGAAGTCGAACGCGAGTGCCCACCAAATTAATCAAAGACAGATTGAAACATATTTCTTCTCTCTCCGTTTTTCTATTTCTCCATATTCCTCTTCTTCTGTCTTGCTCATTGTTTTATATGACTGTGTATTGTCATTCTTTCAATGAGTAGTATTTTTTTTTTCTTCAATTTTCTTCCTTCTTCATTTCTTACGTTTTAATTACGGAGCACTATAGAGGTTTTTAATTCTTAATTCAGAAAATGCATTCCCGGTATTTAATTATTTGTATACGTTGTCTTCTTTCTATACTTAAAGGGACTTAGTAACATTGTCCAAATCCTCAAAATCCAATTGGAATTCTAGCAGTTCCCTCATACCTCGTTTTATTCGTATTAACAATAAAAGCATGGGAAAGGTTTCGTTTTTTTCAAATTTCCCTTTCGTTAAAAAGATATTTACGATTGAAGAGTTCAGATTTGAAATTATCCACTGGACCGCGAAAACCGTGTACAAAGTTAGTGTAATGAGTTAGCGAACATCACTTTGCATTTTTGCTCATTACTCGGCCATATAACGTCCATTTAACTTTAAATGTTCACACAACACCCTATGAACATATCATATAACAACAATATACATTGCTGCTCTCTACCCAGGTGTATAAATGGGTACCTGGTCTGGTGAAAATTAGCTTGGTGCACCTATAGGGTTGCCCACCGCTAGTATGCTCCCCGGGGAGTTGAGAATGTGTACAAGATTGTGCGGGTCTGAACTGTACCATACAAAAATAAAAGGTTTCACAGTTTGACCTAAGTAACACAAAATCAAAATATTTAATTATTATATATCAAATTATTACAATCAAATATTTAATCATTAAAAATGATAATAATCACAAATTTACTTCTTACAAATTGTAATAATCACTACAATTTTAGATGCATAATGATCCTTGCAGTTTGATTTTTGAAGAAGAAAAAAAAACGGTCTTGAACGCCTTGACCGTTTTTTTCTTCTTCAGAATTCAAACTGCAAGGATCATTATGCATCTAAAATCACAATTAATCCATCTATCGATCTGACAAGAAATAGAGTGGTGAAGTGTGACTTCAAAGTCTGACGTCAAAAATCAATTTTTAGGTTTTTCAAATTTTAACTTCATTTTCCGAATGAACATACAAAATAATGTCCAAATACCGAAAATCAATTGAATATGTTAAGTATTGGCTGAGATATGCCCATCCGAATGAATTTGTTTGGCAGTAGGCACTCATAGTGCTCTGGTTCATAAAGTTATGAACCAGAGCACTATAACACTGATTGCCCATTGAAGTAAAATTCATTCGGATGGGCATATCTCAGCCAATACTTAACATATTCAATTGATTTTCGGTATTTGGACGTTATTTTGTAATGTTCTTTCGGAAAATGAAGTTCAAATTTGAAAATTCTAAAAGTAGATCTTATGACGTCATAGCTTCTGTACTCTATAACCCCTTCAACTATACCAACAAAATCACTTTAACCCTCTACATTCAATACATACTTTTAAGGATCACTTTTAGTGATCGCGATATGCAGATTGGCTGTATAACAGCCAATAGACAGGTGGTTACTAGACAGGTTATATTTTAGGTTGTATTTTTCCCCAATTAGTCCAATAATGTCGAAGTATCCAAATAAAATGTTTCAAATGTCTTCTCTTACATGCAGTTGATCAATGACTACAGGAATGGCGATTCGCTGGCAATGTCTATGCTCGACAACGTGGACTGGTACATCGTCCCATCTCTCAATGTCGATGGCTATGTTTACACGTGGGAAACCGTAAGTATTGAACCATTTTGTACACAACCTTACCAGCTTATATATAGTTCCATCGTAAGTCTTGTTTTAGATGACACGGCTAAATTTGGAACAAGAGATTAGTTTAGTTGTCAACTAGGTTTAACTCCGTATACCATTATACCGTATACGGTATGTCGTGTGGTATTGATCGTTCCATCTCTAAATGCCCATGGCTATATTTTGTACACGTGGAAAACTGTATGGGACCCATTCACAATACCTTACCAGCTTATAGTTCCATCCTAAGCCTATTTCAGATGATACGGTTTCATTGGCAACTAGGATTAACTTAGGTAATAGACAGTGATCGATGGTACATCAAGTGGTAGGCTATACATCGTTCCAGCTCTAAAAATGCGATGATCATGACTCGAAACATGTAATGTAATGGATCCGAAATAATTTGTTTGAAAATTGATTCACTTACATGCGGGACATTAACATTCTTATTGAATAACAGATTGGTTGATATAAGTTTAGTTACGTTTGTCATATAACTGCATAACCAACTTGGCACTAAGAGCTGTTATCAAGATGAATACTATACTATAAGGTACATCTCTTTTCAGGACCGTCTTTGGCGCAAGACTCGGTCGCCGAATCCTGGCTCCGGTTGCACGGGCAAAGATCCCAACAGGAACTGGGCATTCGAATGGGGAGGTATGTTACCATGGTTACCACGATGACAATGATTCATTGCATATGATTATTTCCTTATTTCCTTATATTTCCCCGTCTCATTAAACTATCAATTTGTTGTAAATGTCCAATAATCGTATACCTAGTAGGTCAACAGCAAATCAGCATAGAGCATTGAAGCTGTTGACATTAGTTACAATAATAGGACACTTACATTTTGTGAAACATGGCCCCATCAACTCGGTTTCCTCAAGAAAATACCCCTTTCTCAAAGAGCCCACTCTTTATCAGATAATTGATAAGGGGAAACCCCATGCATGACCGCCAATTATAGTAATACAAAATAAACTGTATTGTATAATTTAAAGTGTTTGAAACAGGTACACATTTTGATTATTATAACAGAAAATGTGTCTAGAAACATTTTGTCGCGTTGTAAGCGCACGAAAATGTTGTTTTAATGTTATTATTGTGACTGTGTGTTCTGTTTATTTATTTATTCTGTCCTTTTATTTATTTTTGGGTTGGAAGGAGTGTTTTCTAACCATGCTAACAAGTAGATACAATTTTGGTATCCAACTGCCGGTGTTTGATTTGTCCTTCATCTGACAAAACAAAAAAGTCTTTATCCTAAATATTTGCCGCATCCCACTTCGATTATCAGGGTTAGGGGGTGAGGGTCACTCACTGAGCCTCTTCTTCAATACTAACACACATGCGACAACATTATGCACCCCTTCCATGTCGCCCCTTATGCACTTGTACTTGACATTTTTTAAAGATAACATGTATTATTATATTTTGTGAAGGTCCAGGCACTAGCCCATGGCCGTGTTCGGACAAGTACCACGGTCCCACTCCCTTATCCGAGCCCGAGGTCGCCGCTGTGACGAGATTCCTCCGTGATCGCAAAGCCGCCGGCCAGGACTTCATGGTGTTCATCGACTGGCACAGCTACTCGCAGAAGGTCATCGCTCCGTGGTCGTACAAGGAGGTCGGCACCCGCACCGCCGACTACGATGACCAGGTACTATTGACGTTACTATTATAGCTAATTAAGGAGGGAGACAGTCAGTGCAAAAGTTGCAATAACCCTCCGATTGTATCCATGTTTTATCCAGAAAAACATTGCCACCCTGACTGCCCTCTGCTTATATGGACAAGTATGCAGCGTCAAGTTTTGTTCAAACGAGCATGATGAGAGGGGTTAATGTATAGAATATACAAAACACTTTGAACAACAGAAACCTAGTGCAGATTTACGTTATTCAAAGAATACAACAATCAAGTAAGCATAGCTGGCATAAACAACATTACGTCCACATAGACCGCTTACCCACATTTCCCCCCAAAAAACAAAAAAATTGTTTTTGTTTAGATAGGAATAATTATAACCAACGCTTCAGATGAAGGTCTTATTACATTGCAAATGCATTATTTATAACTGTCACGACGTAAAATAAAATACAACCTAGCCCAACTTCATGTTATTTTACTTTGAATCCATTTCCTTTTAGATGGCGTTTGCGAAGGCAGTGGCGGATGCGATCTATCAGACTCATGGCACACAATTCACTTACGGTGCTGGTGCAGAAATAATGTGTAAGTAAAAAAAAAAAAAAAAAAAAAAAAAAAAAAAAAATCTGTCATAGGAAATACTGATCAGATATGAATAAAATGATTACAAATTAGCAAAGAAAATTGGGTTTCGCCGGAATTCGATATAGAGCCCTGCGGATGCCGGATGTCGGCTCACTATACAATTGTCTTTTTGTAGCCTAATGACAATGGTAAGCACCGGACTGCATCCTCCATGTCTACAGGTGTCCAGGGTTTGAATATTGGAGAAGCCTAATGTCTTGCTCTTTTGCATTTTTGTTCTTGTTCCTATTGATAGGCAGTTGATATAAAAAGGCTACAAGGATTTAAGAATCTCGAAGGGCACGGGTTAAAATAATATACACTATAGGCTTGAAGAAAGGGGGTGGAAGGGGGGGGGGGGGTTCAACCCCCCCCCCTTTGATAAACAAATTGGCCAAAAAAGGGGAGGTTCAAACCCCCCTTCCCCTTAACCATTTGTAAAAGGTCTCGAGACCACTTGTGAGTGGTCTCGACCATCATAATCAATGGTCTCGACCCCCGAAGACGCAACTTAAGCAGTGGTCTCGGTCTCGACCTCGACAATTTCTATGGACACCCCCCTCAAAAAATTGTAACCAATACCCCCCCCCCTCGAACAATTTTGGTTGGCGAAATACCCCCCCCCCCCCCCCCCCCCCACCCTTGAAAATATCCTGGGTACGCCAGTGGTGTACACCGATGGTGGAAGCGGAGCTAAGTACTCAAATAAAATCAACAATTTTTACTACACTAGTACGTTTTTCTCATAACATTTCCAGTATTTATCATCATGTTTTGTTTTGTTGTGTGCATTCAGACGCCGCCGCTGGTTCCAGCAAGGACTTCGGGTACGCCGCCTTCCAGCCGTTCGGAGCCGACACTGACGGCGGGATCGGTGCCAAGTACTCGTACACCATCGAGCTGCGAGACACGGGGGAGTATGGCCAGCTTCTGCCCGAGTGGCAGATCCAACCGAGCTTCGAAGAGATCTACAACGCTGTGCGCGCTATCGGCGACCACGTGTTGAGAGAATTGGGATACATTCAATAAAATGACTGGGCTTCATTCAATGGGGGATTAAGCAATTGGTAAATCTAATACATGATTTAATTGGTAACTATCTGACATCTGACACAAAGGGGGGGGGGGGTTATTTCGTCTAACACAAATTTCGAGGGGGGGGGGGGTGCATTTCGGTGAAGATTTATTGAGGGGGGGATGTCCGTTAACAATTTTTGAAGCCGAGTCCGAGACCACTTGGTTTTCAAACCCCCCAAAACAGTCATTTTTGTCAAAGGGGGGGGGGGGGGTGGGGGAGGGGGGGGGGGGGGGGTTGAACCCCCCCCCCCCCCCGGTACGCTTATGCTTGTGATACATTATTTCGATAAATATTCATTATTATTTTTTTCGATAAAGTATACACGGTTTCGTTTAACTAATAATTTTAATGAAATTCTAAATCTAACGATTTAAAAATTGTGGGCGTATTTATCATGTTTATGGGCAAGTTCAATGATAAACTGCCTTGAATTCTATGTAAATCATCTTAATGACATGACAATCGATGACTATTCTCCTTGGCGTTCTCCTGACATTACCCTTTGAAAATATTGTAATAACATAATTGACTGATTGTATGAATTTAGTGTGGAATAGTTCTTTTTTTGTACTTGATTGTTGTCTTATATTTAGTCGGTGCTCAGTATCCTGTTTATGCCAATATGTACACACAATTATGTTACTAAAAAATACAATGAAGTACAACAATGCCATTTTCATTTTTTATTTCACTCAGTAAAAAATACAAGAATACAACCGAAACATAACACATGATAAAAATATGACAAACACAGAATACAAGGCCAGAAAGGAAGGAAGTATTTATAAAAAGATGACCCTGGATTTTTATTTTTTACAACAGATTTTCTTAACAACATATTAGAAAAAAAACAATATATATAGAACACACATAATTAGAAACAGGCACCAGTAGCCAAAGAGTTAATTGTGAATAATATAACTGAGAATGATGTTTGCAATTAATGAGTCGCATGATAACAAGAGGGAGTGCATGTGAAAGACCGAAATGTTTTTATCATCGAATGTAATGTTTGAATTTAAATCATAATCCTACTAAATCAATGACATAAGTCTCTATATTTAAATAACTTATATGCACATTGTCACGTTGCAAACAAATCGATAGATACGGTACTTAGCAGCTCCTAAATTTATGTTTCTAACTATAATCATGATAGACCTTGCAAACTTTTTAGTTTAAATTAAAGGGTAACGAATTTGGTATAAAAATTATTGGATCAAAATTATTGCAATGCGTATAATATATGTTATGTGCTTAATTACAGTATTCGGTAAAAAAAACAACAAGGTTATTACAATACAATATTGAAAGACGATGTAAAACAAGAAATGCACAACTTTGCAATGCAGCGGATGGATGCAGATGCTGATTTGTTCATAATATTAGACTTTGCCCCGAGATTACAAAAGATAGGATCAAGTTGAAAAACAAAAGCAGATGTTTTGTTTCACACGGGCCAAATTAATATTATTGTCCGTTGTACATTCAGTGGCAGACAGTGCATATTAAGATATTTTTTAAAACAAGTTAGATCAGTGTGCAAAATAAAGGTTTAATTAATTGACGTATAATATACATCGCGGACAAGATGTTGTCTTCAGTCTGTTTGTTGTGTGTACTTCTGGCTTCTGCGGCTAGCTTTCCGTTGGGGAATTATGAAGGGTAAGTACTTATCATGTATCATCAACATTATTTTATTTTATTAAACAAAATGTCATCTTTCGCAAGTTTCCCTATATCGGCATATATTGTTTTGTTTTTGTATAGCCATTATAACGTTGTATATACCTGTATACTCTCGTGGTGTATTTGAAAGGCTGTATTCCCCGCCTGATCTGCCGCTTGCATGTGTTACTACATAATGTTGTTTAAATTGTGTCTGATTGTATTACGATTGTTATACTTATTGTTTGAAGGGAAAATATGATATGCAATTACATCAAATACCATTTATCTGAACATGACATCAGTTGGTATACGCGGAAATCGTGTTTATGGTGTATGGTTTAATGTCGACTATACGGTCTCGTATTGTACTATATGGAAAGTTCTAAATTAAAAAGGGGGAAATGAAACTTGTGCAATATATAATATGTGCCATTGTGAAAAGCATGTAAAATAGTTGTTACTCTTTGAAGTTTTTTACAGCTGATGGGCTTGCTTCATTCGAATTTATTTGATTTGAAGATAATCATATAATTGGTTGATGAAGGGAGAATGAACATCGAAGCGTTATGAGTTCATTATCATTCTGTTACTGTACGTATTCTACATCAAACAAAACAAACAAAAACTAAACTATCACTCACTAGTTTTAATCTGAATTGATTTGTCAGAACTTACACGTTCCATTATCCATTTTCGCAGGTACCAAGTGTGGAGAATAACACCAAACAACGGGAACCAGCGAGAATGGTTGAGGACGCTCCAGGAGAGCAAGGAAGATGGGGTAAAATTATTACGAAAATCATGATAATTTTTATCCTATATAATATCTTCTAAATAATCCCAAATACCACTACCGATACTAACATGTGCCATTTATCGACCTTAGCATCAACGATAACAAATGTCCTGTCATATATGAACGTAGTACCTAACTCTATAGGAGGTGTTTCACACAGATTCAAAGTTGAACTTAACTTTATGTTGGAGCTACTTATTATGGAAAACCGTTTAAGTTTCTTTGTAACATTGTTTAAATCGTTATTTTAAAAGGCATACATATTTTCAATATTTGTTATTTTCAAGGAGCCTTGATTTTATTCGTATATACAAGTTATGTTCGAAGTTGCAAATACTTGCATTTTTGTGCTGTTGAATATGTTTGATTCCAAACCTAGACCATATGCTTACCATTAGATTTGTTGGATGGGCAACGGATAAAACTTCAAATTGTGCTAGACACTGGCCGTTTCGCCACATTTTGGTCGGATAGGAAACGGAAGGGAAAAGTGGGTGCAGTCATGTAGGACTAGGCCATACATTATTGAATCATATAGAAACTAAAACATTTCGTAGGGGGTAATAATAATTAAAACCTAATAAAAGATGCTATTATAATAATTTGCTTTCCTTGTCAGGTGGTAAACGGCGAGGATGCTTCATGCTCGGGCAACAGACCTCACCCCCCCCCCCCCCCCCCCCCACCCTTGAGTAATATGCCCTTACGACCATGCCTTCCACCCCCTCCTCAATGTGGTTTCATATTCATGATCTTGGCAACCCTATTATCATGATTGGGCCATCCTTATCATGCTTATATGTGAAACGTTACGTTACCTCTATATAGGAGTTATTTTCGTGAGAACTTTTGCACTTGCCATAGTACCAGCTCTTCCAAATTCAGATAATGACGGACGTAAATATTTACCAATTAGATAGATATTTAGATTATGTTTCAAGTCTAATTTATTTTCGTGTATTATATATTTCGCAACGAAATTTGTTGTGGTGTGTAAATGACTTACTAACTGGATTAATCTACATACAAACTTATTAAAACATCATGCGTTTTATATTTCATCCTGTTATCATTTGTTCCAAATTAACTTTGTATTCAAACACATACATACAAAATGTTGTATTATATCCATATCAATCGATCATGATAATGACAGGGACATCCACATTTTACTTCACGTTATACTTTGACACTGATTATTTTTTTCCATTATAAAAGCTGGAATTCTGGTCAGATGTCATGCGAATCCCCGGCCACCCCGTTGATATAATGGTACAACCCGACCGCCAGCCCTCTTTACGCATGCGCACGGTGGAACAGGGTCTGAAGGTCGATGTCATGATTGATGACGTAGGCGCACTTGTAGCCAATCAGATGTTCAGTATCCAGCGAAGGCGAGAAAGTGGGGTCGGTGCGAATGCGCTGACCTTCGACTACAACGTGTATCACACTTACGAGGAGGTTAGTCTTTACCTTCCCTTTTGAGTACAATTGTTGAAATGAAATGAAATTAATAATTATGAACTATGCATCGTTCCGAAATCAGATGATTACATTGATTAGGTTACTCGAGCCAAAGATTGATGTAATTCGACATTAGTTCCACGCTTCTTCTCTTGTTTATGTACTATATTCAATCAAGTGATCACCATGTTCCATTTTAAAGCATGATTGATGTGGATCGGAGATACAACACCAATACATAATCTTGCATAACCCTATGCAAATACGTTGTAGACACATGAAACCAAGGTTGAACTTATACACAAAATAAAACTGTAATTATGATAATTATACAACCGTATTTCGCTGATGAACAACGTTGCAAAAAGCTATATTCTCGTCCCATGTATTTAGATCCAGCAATGGGTGATGGATGTAGTCAGCGAAAACAGCGATATATTGAGTCACTTCATAGTCGGAACCTCCTACGAGGGGCGAACTATCAACGGATTCAGGGTGAGGAACACTATAGGCCGAACTTATTCGCCTCTTTCTGACTTATATTATTCACTCAAATTATGTGTAAAGAGAGTACAGTTTTGGTCAAACTGTATTTCAGTAACCAAAAACCTGCACAATTACATTACACACTAATAGTTATAACTCCACCATTCTCGAAAGGAATGAAAAATTACAAATGACTAAGTAAAAAGCCTGTTATCATTCCAAACTGAGCCGTTAAAGCTCAAGAGGGTGCTCTCTAAAAACTCATTGGTTTCAACCATTCAAAATAAAATATTGTGCATGTGATGTTATGTTGAAATAGTGATTAGATAGAGAGATAATAAACAACTATTTAAAAATCTCTTTCTGTTAATTTTTGAAAAGAGGAAGCATATTTTTACATTTTGTAACGGCTGGTTCAAAACTATCGGATAATTGTGGGGCCCCACAATTATTACAAATGGTTATGTTTATGGATATTTCAGCCGTTTCTGAACCGATTTTGATCAAATAAAGTTTATTCTGTCATTAAATCTGTAAAGTCTTTCAAATTTGACACTCAGTTTTTCATTATCTCACAAAAAATAATTTTGTGTAGCGCTCTCTCTACAAAAACTCAACTATCCCTTTAACGCTTTTAAAAAGACAAATAAAGTATTACCATGTCGTTTCTTGTAATTTGATTCGAATAGATGAAATATGTTAATCAAAACAACTGTTTCCAATATTGACCCTTTTTATAGCAAATTAAATATTTAAATATTATAACAAATCTTAAACTTTAAAATGCATTTCTTATATCATTCATGTAATATATGTGTATTACTGCAAGTAAAGATGACAGTAACAGTGTTATGCCTATGCAAAATATCGTTAATATACAAATAACAAATCATTCCTAGATAGTTTTTTTCACGTAAAATGCTGTTTTTTAAATATTAAATAAACACTTACTAGGAATTATTTGTGATGTATAATATATCATTATCACGCCTCAAGACTTTTTCATCGTTTATTATCTCAGATTCGTGGTACTGGAAGCACGGCGAGCAACCCGCCAGCCGTGTGGTTTGAGGGTGGTATTCACGCCAGAGAATGGGTCTCACCCGCAACAGTGATGGGATTCACGCAGAAGGTAATGTTTTGTATATACATGTACCAATATTGAAATATTCAGACAAAAACGTCTATCGCATTGAAAATTCGTATTTCTAAAGAGACTAAAGGAGAGTGACTACACATTTGCCCTACAATTAAATTCTATCTAGGGCCTGATATGACTCGTCTTTGCTATGTATCACGTGGTTTGCTCTTTCGTTTCATGTATATGCGATGATTATTATTAAAATACATGTATTGTGTTGGGTTTACTTCTAAAATAACTGTAAAGTAAACCCGATAAAAAAAAAGAATCTTAAACAAACAGCCCCTATTAAAGATGAAGCTAGCTATCGGTTTAACGTGATATAATTTTAAGAGTAAAGCAAAGTTAACTTGATATACAAATTACCATCAATATATTTGTATAACAATGGAAATTACGCACGACGGAGGCTCCTACTTGTTTCTTCGTTCTCACAATGTTCACGGGATCCCCATTTTTTCTACAAAACTAATCCAAGCTCCTTAATTTACGAGATGTTTCTGTATAATTATCAAAGGTGATTATTTTGATACAGCCTATTTTATGTTCTATTCTGTTATTTCCTTCTAAAGCTGATAGACGACTACAGAGCGGGTGACCAACTCGCCCTTGAGATGTTCGACAACATGGACTGGTATATCGTCCCCTCGCTCAACGCCGACGGATATGCCTACACTTGGACTCGTGTAAGTTCAGTTCAGTTCAGTTCATTTTCCCATATCCAACATGCAAATTCAAACACAAACAAAATAATTACAACAATACGAGATATAGCGTGCCTATGTTTGTTTTAATATAATTTAGAATTATACAAATAAAACCAATAACTCCAAGAGTTTATCAACAGAGAATTATAGGTTCATGACAAACATGACAAATCAACATATTCATAATTTTGAAAACTATCGTATAGATGTAAAAAACAATTACAACAATACGAGGTATAGCGTGCCTATGTTTTTATATAATTTAGAATTATACAAATGAAACCAATAAAACCAAGAGTTTATCAACAGAGGATTATAGGTTCATGACAAACATGACAAATCAACATATTCATCATTTTGAAAACTACCGTACAATTATTATCGTATTAAACGAATTCCTATAGATATGGTTCTTTTCCTTAATTTCAATGTCCTAGTGATTATCATTTTATATTCGTTCCCATTACATTCATAGTTCAGACATCCAAGTGAGGCATACACCAGTTGACAACTAAAATTATGTGCAATTTAAAGGGATAGTACAGTTTTGGTATAGAGGGCGGTTCAATAAATAATTAATTTGTGAGGTAATGGAAAACTAAGTGTAATATTTGGAAGAGCACGTGATTGTAAAGATAAAACAAACTGTATATGATCAAAATCGGTTTAAAAGGAGCTGAATTATCAGTAAATATATCCGATTCGAATAATCTGGGACCCACATTTATTTTACAATTAAACAAAAAAAAAGTCTGTAAATGCCAGCCCTACACTTTTTCAAAAATGTACCAAAGATGTTTAAATGTCGTTAATGTTTTTCCGTATTATTTGATATTCTAAGGACCGTCTTTGGCGCAAGACCAGGACTCCGAACAAGGGATCATCCTGCGTGGGAACAGACCCGAACAGGAACTGGCCTTTCGAGTGGGGAGGTGAGTGTTAAAGGTGCACCGGTAAAGTGTCAGCTATTGCCCAAAATGACAATTGAGACTTCAATCCTATACCAAAACCATTGTAAGATATGTCCGACTGATGTGTGAAAGTTTCATTGAAAAAGAACACTGCTTTCCTATATAGTTATAAAAGCGAAAATTCGCGTCAGCTTTAACAACTCATTACAGTATTACGTTTATGCCATTTATGACCTTTTATACACGCTTTTGAGCTGAATGATTATCAATGATAGATATCGTCATACTAAAGGGGCATTTTACAAAATCTAACCCTATTTTATACTTCTCTTACCATACGCCAAACAACACGGTGGAAGCTCAAATTCATTTTTGGTGTAGTTAGACTGTTATGTGGTTCGTGGAAAGAGTGTTTTAGTTGATGGCCCAACATGGACTCGACTGAATGGTCTTTGACATGAAGAACCACAAATACAAGAGCTAATTCGACACAATTATTATTTCATTTTCATTGTATACGTTACTGCCATAATGATACTGATCATGTAAAAACGGAGAATAGTAAATTTCAGGAAAATCACCAATAGTGATTTTTTACATGTATGTAATTACTCTGCCCAAAATAAATGATTTGTAATGTTATCTGCAAATTATACAACTAATTATGAAAAGGCATGTTTGTGTTAGTTCATAAACTCAGTCAAGTTCTGGAACCAGACTTTGATATGTCAACGCAATTTGAAGTTAAAGAAAAGTGGTTCACTTTATTAGGTAAGTTTTCCTTTTGTATTGATCATATCGAAAGGCGTCGGCACAAGTCCGTGGGCGTGTTCAGAAACCTACCACGGCGCAGCAGCCCTCTCAGAGCGCGAGGTCGAGGCGGTTGTCGACTTCTGTCGCGGGAAGAAGCTGGCCGGCCAGGACTTCATGGTCTTCATCGACTGGCACAGCTACTCGCAGGTCATCATCGCCCCGTGGTCGTACCTCGACTCGAACCCACGCACCGAGGACTACGATGACCAGGTATATTGTAGCCTAGATAATTATATCCTATGGCGTAGCTACGAGAACATAGTGGGGCACGCCCCCCCCCCCCCCCCTCCCCCCCGCCCTCCCCCCTCAACAACACACACAACATAAGGGTAAAAAAAAATAATAATAATAATAATAATAACAAATAAGAATAATAATTATAATAATAATTAATTAATAAAGGAAATTGATAAGATGTGCCCCCGAAACACACACACACACACACACACACACACGCACACACACACACACACACACCCACACACACACATACACACACACGCACACACACACACGCACACACACGCACTTACACCAATGTCTATATCTCTTCCACAGAGCAATAATTATATGCGGTAAGTTTATGATGTATTACAATTACAATTGCACCGTCATGACTGTATAGCGAGTCAAAATATGCACAATACAAATGGGCATGTAATTTCATGTCAAACTGTTTCTTTTGATAAGAAGCTTCCTGTCAATTCGATTCTATACAGTATATCGAAAGGTTATTCCTAGCGAAACTTATTTATCCCACTGACCATGCATGCTGACGTAGTTGAAGTACTGCATGAGGACTGCAGCCCCCCGCCCTCCTCCCCCAACAAAACAAATCAATAAATCAATAAATCACCGTACGTATAATGATATTTCATAAATTGAGCCACCAGAGATAAGATAAGTTAGTGAGTTTATTGTCATCTCCTCCTATGTAGGCGTATATAATGTTGGATGATCAAATTGTTTGTTCGTCAACGAGAGGCCAGTTCAGCACCACCCCAATTTTCGCTGTGTGTGTGGGGTGGGGGGGGGGGGGGGGGGGGGGGGTTGTACGCCAAAAGTCCGGAATGGGTTGAATACATTAAAGGGGTAGTTTAGTTTTGGTAGAGAGGGCGCTGCAGATCACAATTTTTTTGTGAGGTAATGAAAAACTGAGTGTCGAATTTGAGAGCACATGCAATTTTAATGGCAGAATAAACTTTATTTGGTCAAAATCGACCCAGAAACGGCTGAAATATCAATAAATATATCTGATCTTATAATTATTTGGGGCCCAAATAATTAGATGATTTTTTCAAAAAATAAAAAAAATGCTTGCACTTTTTCAAAAAATGTCAAAAGCGTTTTTTAAATAGTTGTTGATGATCTCTCTATTTAATCATTATATCAATAAAACATCACATGCATAATTTTGTATGAAAAATGGTTGAAACCAATGCCTTTTTAAAAAGCGCCCTCTTGTATTTCAATGGCTCTTTTTGAATGATAACAGGCTTTTTACTTAGTCGTTTGTAATTTTGTATACCTTTCGAGCATGGTGGAGTTATAACTATTAGTTTATTATGTTACTGTGCAGGTTTTGGCTACTTAAGTTCAGCCTTACCAAAACTAAACTACCCCTTTAAAGGGGTAGTCCAGTTTTGGTAAGGCTGAGCTTTAGTAACTAAAACCTGCACAATAACATTACAAATTAATAGATATAATTCCACCATGCTCGAAAGGTATATAACATTGCAAACGACTATTAAGTAAAAAGCCTGCTATCATTCAAAAAGAGCTATTAGAACACAAGAGGGCGCTCTCTACAAAAACATTGGTTTCAAACATTCTTTATATAATATACACAATTATGCATGTGATGTTTTGTTGAAATAATTATTAAATATAGAGATCATCATCAACTATTTAAAAACTCTTTTGGACATTTTTGAAAAAAGTGTCAGCAAATTAAAAACAAATTCATCGAATAATTCTGGGCCCCAGATTTATTCCGACCGGATATATTTATTTATATTTCAGCCGTTTATGAACCGATTTTGATCAAATAAAGTTTATTCTGTCATTAAAATTATATGCTCTTTTAAATTTGACACTCAGCTTTTCATTATCTCACAAACATATTATTTCGTGCAGCGCTCTCTATACCAAAACTGAACTACCCCTTTAAATTCATCAAAATGAAATACATAGTATTTGTATCGTCGAATTAGTACAAAATTATAATTAGTACAAATTTGTGAAGATTGCCATTGTGTGATAGCACGATATTATAGGCTAACTTTGCAGACTTGTAAAATGTGCTGCTTCTTATTTTGTATTTATTATTTTGTTTTAAGATGGCGCTGGCTCAGGCAATGAGCAGTGCAATTTCGCAGACAAGCGGAAAGAGCTACGGCTACGGAGCAGGAGCTGAGATTCTTTGTAAGTCAAACAATTAATGTCGCTTTAAAGGGATCTAGTAACTTTGTGGAAATGTGCAAAAAGTGATTTGATAAAATGTGTATTTTTGTGATCTGATACCGTATGTTGTCCATTAAGTTATCTGTGAAAATTAATGTCATGTTAGAGGATGTTACATGGCCGAGTAATGAGAGAAAAATCGCAGACTCAATGTACTGACTTCGTACACAGTTATAACTTTCCAGTGGATCATTACAAATACGAACACTTCAATCGTAAATATCTTTATAACAAAAGGGACAAAAACAAAACCTGCCCAATGCTTACAATAATACGAACACAACCGGGTATATGTGGACAATGTTACTAGATCCCTCTAAAGTAGACCTTTAATGGTTGTACTGTGTTGATGCGGTAAAAGGTCACCTGACTGATGGACTATTTTGTTTTCTTTCTACGTTTGCGTACAATTTAGTTGTAACTACCAGACTATGTAACTGTCTTGTTTTTAAGTACGCAGTCGAAGTGACCTATTTAAAGATAGATTTTCCCAAATAAAGGAGTGCGCAGTAATTCATAGATACAATAGCCATAATATAACAACCATTACTGAATATAATCAATATAATTATTTTCATAAGCGTCACCATAAAATTGCAAATCTTTCCAAGCAACAAATATTACGGTTTTATGTACATTTGTTGCACTCCTTTTTCACAGACCCCGCCTCCGGGTCCAGCAAGGATTACGGCTACGCTGCCTTCACCCAGTGGGGCGGGAATACGAGCGGGGGACTTGGGGCGAAATACTCATACACCGTTGAGCTGCGAGACACCGGAGAGTACGGCTTCCTGTTGCCCGAGAACCAGATACAGGATACGTACGAGGAGATACACGCGGCCGTGCGCGCGCTCGGCCGACATGTGCTCACCACTGATCTGGGCATCACAGTTTAAAGCAAATGTTACCACGAGGGCGTTAATATGTTGTTGTTGTTTTAGTTCGATGGCAATCAGTCTAAAATGACTATTGTTGTCAATTTAATTTCTCTCCACAATTGTTTTTGTTTTGTCGATGCACTTAAAGGGACGCCATTGTCCGAATAAAGAGGGCGCTTTGCAATTAAATTAATCAGAGCCGTAAACTGTCTATACATGTACAGTATATGTATACACTACTCACAACAAGTAAGTACCCCCTAGCATTTTGTCATATATCTCAAAAAGTATTTCACCGATTTTGATCATTCAAACGGTAACGTTTTCATCATCAAAAAAATGAATTTTCTAAAACAAAGTGCCCCCCAAAAAGTTGCACTTTCAGTTTTATTTGGCATATAGTGGGTACATTTTGTACAAGAGTAAGCTTTTGAAAACTGGTTCCACTGTGAACAATGCAGCAGTAGTACTGAATTACATAACATATTAGTGAATTAGGCCAACTCCAATAAAGATGAAAACAGGACATGACTTCGGCCATTCTAATCCCCAGCAATTTCATATTGAAAGGCCTATTGTTTTAGAAAAAATGCGTGCTTTTGAAAAATGGTGTCACTAAGAAAAATGCAGCAATAGTAGTGGATTACATAATAGATTTGTGTGTCGGGTAATCTTCAATAAAGATGTTTACTCGTATACAAAATGTACCCACTATGCCAAATAAAACTGAAAGTGCAACTTTTGTTTTGGCACTTTGTTTTAGAAAATTCATTTTTTGATGATGAAAATGTAACACTATGGCAACCATTTACCAACCAATTGCGCATCCATTACCGTTTGAATGATCAAAATCGGTAAAATAAATTTTGAGATATATGAAAAAATGCTAGGGGGGTACTTAATTGTTGTGAGTAGTGTATATGGCTCCGAACATAATGAGGCAGCGTCACGTCGTAACCAGGCGATTTCGTGCGTATTAAAGCGCCATTTTGGGGTTATGATTAAATATACAGCGCGTACTTTGCGGGTGCGTCGTTTGGAGCACTCTCCACGTTGATAGTGAAAGGGTGCGTCGTTTGAAGCACACCTCCAGGTCAATAGTGAAACTCTGTATGATACATTTACTAAATGAACCGCTACTCACCATTTATGGCAAAAGAAAAGAAGTGTCATACGAGAGGATTCGAACCCATATAACAAGTGTTGAAGTCCACAGCGTGACCATTAGGCCACGTACATCGCTGATGGTCAGTATGGTTTCATTGTAATTATAACCCTCAAACTCACCCAAACCCTAATCCTAGTGACGTCACGATATGAATATTCATTATCGACCTGGAGCTGAGGTAGACGTCGACGTGGAGGTGTGCTCCAAACGACGTATCCGTACTTTGCACGTATCTCGCCGTTCGCAGCCATGTGAGCTAGACGGAAAGCGCCATCTTCAATGTGACGACGCAGTGGCTTACAATTACAAATCATCCAATAAAGAACGTTCTGAAATTCAAAATTATGTGTACCAGTAAGAATTTACTCTATCGAACTGTATACATATGCAAGAATTTATCAAATATTATGATACCGATAGGTTATGATTCATCAATGTAATCGATAATTGCAATTAAACCTAGTGACTCTTTATTTGACGGGGATCGTAATTACTCCTTACTAATAGAGATTTGTATATGTTGATGTTTGTCAATAATTTTCAGTAAATAATTGGATGCCTTTATCATTATAAAATAAATATAATAAAGCATTGCTCATGAGCACATAATGCCTAAGAAATATTTTGTCAAAAATGTAAAGCTTAAAACAAAGAAAGATATTGATGTAATGAATATAGAATGTGATGGGATGAATTGAAAGTATGTGGATTTGGTGTGTGCGTCTGTGTATCAGTGTATGTATGCTTGTGTGTGAGTGTATAATGAATGTTTGTGTGTGTGTGTGTGTGTGTGTGTGTGTGTGTGTGTGTGTGTGGGTGTGCGTGTGTTTTCGTGTGTGTGGGCGTGTGCGTGTGAGCGATTTTGAGTGTGCATATGCGTGTGTGTGTGTTTGTGGATAAGATGATGAATGACCAACAAATATTGGAATTACTCAAAGTTTTGTATAATCATTTAACACGGGAATAACTGTTACCTGAATAGATATAGGTTTGAATTATTTGATACATAATAGCCCCATATTCGGAGTATATTCTTAAAGGGATAGTTGAGTTTTGGTAAAGGAGTACAGTTTTGGTCAAACTGAATTTTAGTAACCAAAACCTGCACCATTACATTACAAACTAATAACTATAACTCCAACATGCTCGAAAAGAATACAAAATTACAAAAGACTAAGTTAAAGCCTGTTATCGTTCAAAAAGAGTCGTTAAAACTCAAGAGGGCGCTCTCTAAAAACTCATTGTTTTGAACCATTTAAAATAAAATATTGTCCATGTGATGTTTTGTTGAAACAGTGATTTGATAGAGATAATGAACAACTATTTAAAAGCCTCTTTTGTACATTTTTGAAAGAGGAAGCATTGAAAAAAAGATTTTTAACGGCTTGTTCAAAATTATCGAATATTTGTGGGGCCCCACAATTATTACAGATGGTTATGTTTATGAATATTTTAGCCGTTCCTGAACCGATTTTGATCGAATAAAGTTTATTCTGTCATTAAAATTGTATGCTCTTTCAAATTTGACACTCAGGTTTTCATTTCTCACCAAAAATTATTTTGTGCAGCGCCCTCTATAACAAAACTCAGCTATGTCTTTTATGCAAACATAATTTCTTTATACATGAATTTTTCATCCCAATTGACTGTTTTTGTTTTTATTTAAACTTAGTTGAATTACAAATAATATTGAACTTGAGTAGGCCTACTTGTATTCAACTTGTTACATCTTACGTAATGCATGGTATCATATTTATACCCTCGAGTTGACCCTGAGTTGACAATTATGCGTCATATTTCCCAGGCTACTTTCATCATTTGCAATGTAATTTGACCATGCATCTTTTACTATTGCTCCTTTGTTGAATTTAAAATAAAATGATAATTATCAAATAAAATATGGTACGATACCATTTAAAAATAAGATCGATGAAATTGTCAGGAAATTGAATTTACTTTATGATTCAAACTATTTATTATTGTACAAGGAAAATTTAAGAGTAATTATATAATATACACACACAACGCGACGTTGTTGACTTGCGATTTATAATTGATGATGGATATTTAATTGGATGGATGAAATGTAATGACCTTGCATCGGGACCTTAACCTTGTTTCGGGATTTGTTAGGTCTTTGTTCAATGCGATACAATGACAATGAAGAATCGATTGCGCAAATGTACGCATCCACCGGCATCCAAGTGCGTACCGTAACCATGGTGACAGGAACAACTATACAATCGAGGGTAGAGTTAGCAGCTAAGTTTGGGTCCAAAATGAAATGAGCTCTTATGTATTCCTTTGTTTATTAACCTAGTTCACCAGGAGGTGTACAAGTACTACAAGGACGAGGCAAGGACAAGCATGCATGCATGCAATGAGATGGATCGAGGCCTGGGAGCATTGCTTCTCGTAGGCCTGCATTCCCTACCTCATCCCAGGCCCGCACGTAGCCTGGTTGAGAGTCATGTAAGCGGGGGGGGGGGGGGGGGGGGGGGGGGGGGTTTGGTCCGTCGAAAAAAATTCGAGGCAAAGACCACTGGTTGAAAGTCGTGAAATGGGGGGGGGGGGGGGGGGATACACTATATAATTGGTTTATATGGTCCAGATCGATAAAAAGTGTACTCGAGATCTGTAAAAAGTGGTCCCGAGACAGGTAAAAAGTGAACCCGAGACCGAAAAAAGTGGACCTTTCTGAATTGGGGGGGGGGGGGGGGGGGTGTACCCAAAACACCCCCGGCTACGCGTGCCTGTATCCATACACAACTGTGTCCTTAGAACTTGTGGTATTACATGTACATATCCATTGTTTTCATTGCACGATATAGAAACGTGGGCGTCTTCGTGATGAAGTTATGATTAGGCCCCGTCCAACGTTTACTAATTCTTTACTTCTATCCATCCACCTCAGACCGACGCGCATGTATCTGTCCCTATACAATTTGAATCAATCCGATGCGCGGTGCAACCTTGTGTTCGCCTTGCGCACGGTGCTTAATGCACACTTACTTGCTCAGTGTTAAGGTGTATATATATGAAGTGCAAACAAACTTGCCAAGTTCAACATGGCGCTTGACTATCTGTAATGATAGGCGTAATCGTAGCGTAATCACGGCGATGTCGACTGTCTGGATTTGCAAGCGAAAAAAAAAAAATCGTTTTAACAGTTTAATGCAAACTTCGTATTGACCAAAAATATTCAAATTGTATACCAACTTTTTCGCAAGAAGATTGTTATGAAAAGTCATCTAATTTGGTGAAAATCGAACGGAAACTATAGAAGCGGTGATCGGAAATATGGTATAGGGGCACAACCCCCCCCCCCTCCCCACCCTTGATACTACCCTTGGCCTACAAACTCGCCAAGTGCAATATGGCAATTTGCGGTCAAGGTGGTGTAGTATCCCCATGCTTGACCAATAGCCGGCCAATAGGCGATTTGACCAATAGTGGGGGGGAGGGGCGTAATCCTGACGTCATAACGGTGACGTCCACTGCCGAGATTTGCAGTCGAAAAACTTTCTATTAATGATGATGATGAAGCTCAGCTTGTCATTTCACATCCCATTCGTGTACGAGGAGTTTCAGTTATTTAAGACTACAAAATCTTCTACAAACCGCGTTCAGAAGTATCTATACCTTCTTATTCGAAGTGTTTTACAAACATAACTGGCAAAATGGTCGTCGCTCAATTTTCCTTTCGGGTTGTTCGATTTCTCATCGCCACTTTGCTGTCAAGACTCGCAGCAAATACCCCCGTCGGTAAGTTGTTTTATATTTTTGTCTTCTATTTCTAAACTTTCTTAATCAATATGTGTAAAAATGAATTATTACCAACTCTACTATAAAAAACATTGCTTTCGTCATATTTTGTTTGTGTTCTATTTTTTTTCTCCATACAAATTTGTATTCAATTCCTTTCTATTCTTCTCTACACGTCTAGTTGGCGTACGTATTTAGGTGGGGTGTTAATAAAACATTATAATTAATGCAGATGTGCTAATTATGATATGTTTTCTCCACATTTTCCTTTTTTAGCATAATTTTAGCAAAATGTTTTCAAATTGTGACATTATGGTTTAATTCATAATGATGAACAGTAATGAAAGGGCTATCAAAACTGAGTGTCGAATTTGAGAGAACATGCAATTTTAATGGCAGAATAAACTTTATTTGGTCAAAATCGATCCAGAAATGGCTGAAATATCAATAAATATATCTGATCTTATAATTATTTGTGGCCCAAATAATTAGATGATTTTTTCAAAAAATAACAAAAATGCTTAAACTTTTTCAAAATTTGTCAAAAGCGTTTTTTAAATAGCTGTTGGTGATCTCTCTATTTAATCATTATTTCAATAAAACATCACATGCATAATTTTGTATGAAAAATTGTTGACATCAATGTCTTTTTAGAAAGCGCTCTCTTGTGTTTTGATGGCTCTTTTTGAATGATAACGGGCTTTTTACTTAGTCGTTTGTAATTTTGTATACCTTTTCGAGCATGGTGGAGTTATCACTATTAGTTTATAATGTTACTGTCCAGGTTTGGTTACTAAAGTTCAGCCTTACCAAAACTGTAGTACCCCTTTAAAATATACTCCGCACAAAAAGAAACTGGACGCTTATTTAAGACAACATATCTCATATTTTTTAACAATAAAACATATGTTATTGTATATCAAATTAAAGATAAAATTACCCTCTTCGATATTAGCATAGAATCCAGGAGAAATCCTTCATGCATGACTTGTCACGGTCAATTAAGCACCGCAAGGTCTGTTTTCAAAAATAGCAAAAATGGAACATCCATTCAATCATTTAAATGTTGACAAGCATGATATAAACGCTAAATTCATGACATGGCATAATTATTTCATTACAAATGTGATTTTTTTAGTTTCATCTCAATAGAAAAAGTGTAAATGAAGACAAATTGTGAACGTTGCAGGTTTTATTTTCATCCAAATGTAACAAAGTGGGGAATTCCATGGCTAAGGTTTATTCGTCGAAACTGCAGTTTGTGCCCTTATTTCAGCATGAAACTTGGTATAAATTCTTCTCAATAATTCTACCGTAGTCCAAAGATCTTCAAAATCTGATGTCACCCTTGGTCAACCATTTGGGCAGTCTCTAACATGCCACTTCTCTAGGTAACTATGGTTGAAATTGCAAGAGACATATGAAACAGACAAGCTTTATGCCTCAAAAACAGACCAATATGTTGATGTTTTCATAACTTGGCCCTGTTTTATTGGAAAATGTGTATTTTTTTAGTTTTGTTATGACAATAAGGTTGAATGGTGTCATAAAAGACTTGCCCCGCACATCTTGTTTCAAGCAAGACGCTTACTCATTGCAGTCGAATGGTGCGGCCATCCATTGTTTTTGCTATTTTTGAAAACAGACCTTGCTATTGTTAAATGATCATTGCAGTTCATGCATGAATGATTACACCTTTAATTTATATTCCGCCTGTAGAGGACTAAATTTCCTTTAATTTGATATATGATAATGTACACTCTGTCGTAAATAAATATTAAATATTTCAACTTAAACAAGTGTCCAGTTTCTTTTTGTGCGGAGCAGGGGCGTCGATCACGGGGGGGGGGGGGGGGATGGGGGGATATATCCCCCCAATATTTGAGGTGGGGGGATGGCCTGTACCCCCCCAATATTTGGGAGGGTAAAAAAAAAAAAAAAAAAGTATACTGGCGCATGTAATTGTGGAAGAGGCTACTATCGTATGTCTTAATGTTAGAAAGTCCTTACTCATTCCTCCATAAGCAAAAGAAGTGCGATCCGCCCTTTGGTTTTCTGCAAACTTGATTTCATTAATTGTGTTTATCTATAACACGGTAACTCAGAAACAAGTTTATACAACGTGAAATTGATGCCTTAGGTATGCTCCAGATTGCACAATTTCAAGCCCCAAAATGCAAAAGCTTCCTACCGTGGGAGGGGGGACACCCCCCTCCCACACCCACCCCCCCCCCAGGCGCGGATCTACGGGGGGGGGGGGGGGGGGGGGGGTGGTGGTAGGGGGGTTTAAACCCCCCCCCTTGGGCTGTCAAGTGAAAATGTGATGTGCATAGACAAACGCCATCATGGGTTTAAACCCCCCCCCCCCCCCCTTGGACTGCCAAGTGAAAGTGTGATGTGCATAGAAAAACGCCATCATTGTGTCCAGACCCACACAGTATCCGTATCGTCATTGGGTCAACCCCCCCCCCCCCCCCTTAGCAAAATAGCCCCCCCAAAAATGGAAATTAGGCCGAATTTGCATAGATACAGAGTGTCTCTTTTGACGAATTTTCTTCTTTTGATCCAAGGAGTATGTATGCCAAGTAAAACAATCGTACCCCAAAATGCAGTCATGGACCCCTTAACCACCCCACTACTCGTCGTCCTCAGGTTTGCGAAAACTCCATATTGAAGAATGTCACCTTACTGTCACTTATTGAACATGAAGAAACACGACAAAGTCTGTGACCTGTAAGCCCGTACAAGTATATGAAATACCAATTTCTGTAAATTGTGAAGGTAACATATTCGGTTTACGTAGTAGTTGGTCAAGAATATATATTTAAACTCAATTCAATAGAGTCGCCCGAATCGTTTCTGTACGAAGGTTTGTGAGGCTATGACTGAATATTCCGTCCACTAGTACCAATTACTACAAGGGGATGTTGTCCCACTGCACGACCATCGATGTGATGTGAAGAACAACAGAAAAAATAAAATCTGTATGAACCGATAGTAACTTTACCTAAGGAAAGTTTCTTACTTAGTCAGAAATTATTTCAACACTAGTTGCTATAGAATGCGAGAGTGGACTGATCTGCTCAGTCCACTGCTGACAGGCTGATTTAGATTGCCTGCTAGTCTGATCAAGGAGAGGCCGATCATACCCGAAAGAGCAAGTCGCACGCTGCATCCCAGCATCGCCCGAAACTGGCGTACTAATTAATCCGTTTTCGCTGGAAAAAGGATGAGCGGGCGACAAACTAAGGCCACGGTCGGGTATTCCAAACGGGCGATTATTATTGCAGATCGTGTTGTATCTGTCTGCAGATTATTACGAGTTTTAGAATGAGTAAGAAGATCCTATGATATCGGACAACTATCAATAACAGGTGCATTAGGATCATGTTTTTGTTTTCTTTCTTCCTTCGGTAATCTTATTCAAGTTACCGACAGGTTAGCCTCTTCGGTGCTTTTGCTTTTGTCCCATATAGGGACCTGTAATTAATATATTTGTTTGCCACAGCCATCTGATACCCATCCGCACTTGTACACTATCTCCATTCCCTGGGGAGCATTGCAGCAGGTGCTACTTTATAGTGCACTCATGCTTTACACACCCTCATTCATGTCAAGTACCCATATTGCACCTGGGTAGGGAGCAGCAATATAGATAACGTGCCTTGCTGAGGGACACAAGTGCTGTACTGGGGGAATCGATTTAGGATCGAACTCGGCTCCCGTGCTCGCAGTCAAGCACCTATCCGACGTATACCGAGACCCGTTTGTAATTTTTAGATGTCTGGTTCAAACGTAGGTGTAATAACCCAGGAACGCAGGGGTCCGTGAAAGTAGACCCAACTCCTCATGCCACGTATTTGATTAAAGAAGACGAACAACGTGTTATTGCCCATATTGGTATACGAACGATTGTGCATGTCAGAAATTCACTTATACATGTTTAGTAGCGATTGATTATACGTCCGAGGGCATCAATATACGTTGATTCATCTCCAGGACACAAACCCCCTGAAAAAGGGGAATAATCATTCTGACACCAAGCTTCCAACATGCTTTCTGTAAATAGAACAATAGAGACTGGCGGGTCATGAATATGGAAAGAAAGGTCATCTGGCGACCGACCCTGTATCCACCTTCCAAGCTTCCTTGTTGTATTTGGACTTAGCGGCATCAAACAATCGAAGACGCCATTATTCCTGAAGAGACCTTGCCCATTCCAGTTTCTAGTCTATCAGGTTATGTAAAGCAGCAATTTTTTTTTGCTATAATCTTGGAAACAGTTTTTTAATTTGGTATAAATACATTACTGATGAGAAAGAGTGATGTTTCCATTTTTTATTTTTGGTCCCAGGGTGCATTTTGGCGATTTTAAAGATAATTAGCTAATTTGCATATTTGTGAAATAAGGTCAGGGGTCATTTTCTATCTAGGAATAGTACAATATTGATAAAAACTATTATTCTAGGGTATTTTGAGGCAAGGATTCCATTTCCGGTGCTCGTTTGTAAGTGCTGTATGGGAAACACTCTGAAATCAAAGATGGCTTCCCCTAATTTGCATATTTATGAATATTATTGATTTTCAGTGGCTACAGCCCCTAATAAGCAATAATTCCGGATTATTATTTGTCAGTTATGTTCTAAGTATGTATTTAAGATATCAAAGATGAATTGCCATCGTGGCAACCTCTAGCAATGCATATTATTTGCATAATTATGTATTTTACCTAATTTGCATATTCCCCCAAATCGAGTATATTGGGAACCCAGCAAGTAAAAAAGACAAGTAATACCACTTTTCCAAGGTTTTAGGGGGCAACGAATCCATTCATGCTAGATAGAAAATGACCCCTGACCTTATTTCACAAATATGCAAACTAGCTAATTATCTTTAAAATCGCCAAAATGCACCCTGGGACCAAAAATAAAATATGGAAACATCACTTTTTCTCATCAGTAATGTATTTAGACCAAATTAAAAACTGTTTCCAAGATTATAGCAAAAAAATTCACAACATTTATTCATACTACATTAGGGGATATACTATTCCAGCTATGTACACTTCCGACACGAAAGAACAAACGTGAGCCAATAAAGCTGGCGAAGCCATGCACTGTAACTAAGTACTCTGTTTAGGGTCCATGGTTTAAAAAACATGTCACCCTTATCGTCATGTTTGTTTCCTTCCCTGTTTTAAGACTCAATCTCCTTCCAATTATAATGAAGATTGCAGAACAAAAGTTGTATGCTATTTGACGAATGTCCTATCTGACATAAAGGGTATGAATCCCGACATCCACAGTCTCCTTGGTTTATATTCACTTGGTCTAATACCACTTGGTCCAATCATCAGTTCGTCTAACTTCACTTCGGCTAAACCTATTTGGTCTAATCATCACCAGGTCTAATGCCCATCTAGGCAACTGCCGTTTCGTCTAATCACCAAATGGGCTAATTGTCACTTCGTCTACCTTTTTTTTTCCCCGTTTCGTCTATTATCACTTCGTCTAATACCAGTTCGTCTAATTCTCAGTTAGGCTACTCTTCACTTGGTCCATATGCAATTTGTCTAATTAACGTTTGGTCTATAACCATTTGGTCCAATACCATTTCGTCTAATACCATCAGGTCTATTTTCCACTTGGTCTAAAAGCAGTTCGTCTAACGACCATTTAGTCTAATTCCCATTTGGTCTAATGACCATTTAGTCCAATTCCCATTTGCTCTAATGGCCATTTAGTCTAATTTCCATTTGGTCTAACGATCGCCCACACTGACCTGTGTGGTGGCCACCGCCTGTATACCGTATACCGTATGAACGATTCCATAAGGCTGTAATTATGGTTACAGTCCGTTATTCGGAAGGTTCGTTATTCCGAAGGTTCGTTGATCCGAAAATAAAATCGAGTTCGTTATTCTGTAGGTTCGTTAGTCCTAAAATGAATACGACGTAGAAAAGAATTTGATTTTTTGAATTTGAATGTTGCCTAAAAAAATGATTTTGAGCAGTGTGGTCTTGGGAAAGGGGATCAATCTTATTATAATTGCCGTGGCTGCATGGGGGTGGGGGAGAAGGGGAGGGGGCAAAGAGTGGCTTTAAAATTCTAGTAAAATTGTATAAGAATCATTTGTAATATGTTGTTATAAACTAAAATTAATTTCCTCAAAAATGATTTATTTTTCTTTGTAAAACAGTGCAATAAGAATGAGATATTTGAGATATATTTATATCTTTCTCATGTAAAAAAACCCTGAAATTAAACCAAAATCAATTTGATATTATATAATTATAATTATGCATGTCATAAAGTTAGATTTTTCTGCTTGATATGAGGTATGAGGGAACATGTGTCATCGGGAAGAATGAAAGTATAATCTCTTGTATAATGTTTGATGTGTGTATGCCCCTTGCAGAAAGAGATATAATCAATTGTAAGTCAGATCACAGTTGTTCTAAATGCGCAAATCTGATTGGTTTCAATTCATTGTTAGGACAATTATTGCAAATGACACTTAAACAATGAAATGAAAACTTCGGAAAGGATTATAAAAATTACTATTTTTGAAACAAATATCAATAAAAAACATAGAGAATTTAGATATGTTCTGTATGCAGAATAAACAGATATTGTATTCTTTTATCGATATTCATCTTCAAACACATTTCGCTTTGAGAGTCCTTGCTGAACTGATTGTTTAATGACTTTCATACTTTGAGCTAAATAACCTAATTAATATGAATGTGGAATTGAAATCTCGTACAACTACAAGCAATCATCTCGTATGTCAAAACAACTAGTATACCCCCCCCCCCCCCCCACAGGCATCAATAGTCTTACACATATCTACAACAGTCTCAAAGAACAAAAACAAAAAAAATACTTTGGCAAGGACTCTCAAGTAGTTTGTCACCTATTTTCCAATGCTTAAATAAAGACAATTTGACTTTTTGACTACAGAGAGGAGCAAACATGAATCACAGGTTAACATTAAGATATTTAACAGGCATTTATAACATTATGTTTTCACAAAATATAATTGTATTACACTCGTTATTTAGTGGTAATTTTAACTTGTCTAGTTTCGTTCGGGTGCATGGGGGTGCAGCCCCTGAAATACATCAACATAAAATAACACACTATATAACAATTAAAATGTGGTCAGACCCCCTCTTTCAACACCTATATCATATCAAACTTCCATTAGACCAAATGGTCATTAGACCAAATGGGCATTAGACAATGTGGGCATTAGACAATGTGGGCATTAGACCATGTGGGCATTAGCCCAAGTGGGACATTAGTGGGAGTAGACCAGCTGTCAATTAGACCAAACGGGAAGTTGATGAAATGGTTATTAGACGAAGTGAGAAACTGCCCATCTGGATATAGCCGAAGTGGGTATAGCCCTAATGGATATTAGACGTTGTGGTATTAGACCAATAGAATATTAGACAATCTGGTGATTAGACGAAATGGCATTAGACTAAGTGGTTTTGGACCAAGTGGATATTAGACGATAAGGGTATAGCCCAAATGGTTATTAGACGAACCGGCAATTGGACCAAGTGGTTGTAGACAAAATGGGTTTAGACTATGTAGGATTAGACGAAGTGGATATTAGACGAAGTGGGTTTAGACCAAGTGGGGGTTTACCGTCTCCTTGGAGATGTTTGCTGGTCACCGGTATTGAATAGGCATATGGACTAAATAAATTCACAACCCGATATAGCACCATCATGTGCATCGAAAATTGAGCCTCCCCGCCTGTACACGGGAATGTGTTAGGGGAGGGGCTGGTTTGGGCTAAACGGAAACCAACCCAACACGCAAGCCGAGATACCGGGGGTGGGGTACCGATTGAGGCTTTCCCGGCGCCTCATGCCTAGCTGGCAACTGGCTTAATTGTCTCGTCATAGGTAAACCATCCAAGGCTAACCGTCGACATTTGTCGACATGCATCTACCTCCTTTACCCGTCGGGCGCCTTGATCGGATTAAAAATATCCGCAATGCATATATATAACATGACACATGTAGTCTGGAGGCCATCTGGATGTATCCTTTGCCTGGAGCCTATGCCTATTTGCATTTAGGCGTTGCTCGCCCGGCAACCGATGGAAGAGAGCCCCGAATCCCAGGCCCACTTGAGGGGCACGGGTGGCCACGGCATTAGAGATCGATTAATATACATTACTCGTGTAACCTTCTCGATTGCGTCCTTCTTGGAGGTAGGCTGCCCGCTTGGGTTATAGTCTTCCCACCAAGCGTTATTACGGGACAAGACACGGTTTCTAATTCCTCGAAGATGGCGTCAAAGTCCTCTTACCCCATACAACTGGGGAAAAGTCCACCTACCCTATACAACTGGGGCAGATATCACTTACCCCATACAACTGGGGTAGATTCCACTCACCCCATACAACTGGGGTAGATTCCACTTACCCCATACAACTGGGGTAGATTCCACTTAACCAATACAACTGGGTTAGTGGGGTATATTCGAACGTTCCAAGTGGGTCATACGACTGACCCGTTGTTTGCCCTTAAATAATATAAATTAATAGACAACAACAAGTTAGAAATTCTTCTCCTAGGCGCATCATACATGATTTATGTTATTACCCTGTATAGCCGAGCTGCCTGCATGGCAGGCGCATCAAGCATATCAAGGAATGGGTTCTAAAACTCCCTCCGCCTGCCCACCATAACGTTAAGCAAATCGTCGCTGTTAAAGGCCGTCGATGTGGATGAAAAGAGCGGTCTACTACGGCCACCCTGTTGACCAACCAAGGCCATCCTGCTGGCCAGCCAAGCGGGTCGCTTCCTCCGACGGCCGCCTCAGCTCAGGCTTGGCCGCTCGGCCCGGACAGGCAAAATTTTCCTCCTAGCGCTTCAGCTCCGATTCCTCTATAATCTCGTCACTCGACATAGTTGCACTGTCGTCACACTAAAGAAAGATGAATACCTATTGAGAACGTGCCCCTTTATAGGCGCGATAGCGAAGTAGCGAACTCCAGTCGTTGGAATTTTAACTACTTTGAATACCTTTTGTGATAATGCACTGTCCGAGACACTCGGAAATGCTAACCCTCTGAATGCTTGTACGAGTGTTATGTAATAGAATTCGAATGCTGCTTTGGTACGGCCATCGCAAATCGCGCGAATTCGTTTGCTCCTATTATCAATTCGATTGACATAATCGCGAAATTGAGCGGGAAAACCTATATATATAAGAGGCTGTATTGAAGCACAGGGGTATAACTATTTACCATATACATGATTATACAAAAGACAATGTGAACATGAAAAATACAATTGGGATGAGTCGGGTGCAGACAGCATGACTGAATGACAGTGTATGTACGATAAAGTTAAAGGGATAGTTGAGTTTTGGTAAAGAGAGTACAGTTTTGGTCAAACTGAATTATAGTAACCAAAACCTGCACCATTTAAAGGGATAGTTGAGTTTTGGTAGAGAGGGCGCTAGGTAATGAACAACTGAGTGTAAAATTTGAAAGAGCATAATATTTAAATAATAAAATCATCTTTGTTTGATCAAAATCGGTTCAGAGACGGCTGAAATATCCATAAATATAACAATTTGTAATAAAGCTGGGGCCCCAGGTTTATTAGAGAATTTTGAACCAGCCGTTAACAATTAAAAAAAATGCTTCCTCTTTTCAAAAAGTTACAAAATAGGTATTTAAATAGTTGTTGGTTATTTCTCTATCTAATCACTATTTCAACAAAACATCACATGCACAATATTTTATTCAAAATGGTTGAAACCGATGAGTGTTTAGAGAGCGCCCTCTTACGTTTTAACGGCTCTTTTTGAATGATAACATGATCTTTACTACGTCATTTGTAATTTTGTGTTCCTTTCTAGTTATAACTATTAGTTTTTAATGTAATGATGCAGGTTTTGGTTACTAAAATTCAGTTTCACCAAAACTGTACTCTCCTTACAAGAACTCAACTATCCCTTTCATTACAAACTGATAGTTATAACTCCACTATGCTCGAAACGAATACAAAATTACAAACGACTAAGTACAAAGTATGTTATCATTCAAAATGAGCCGTTTAAACTCAAGATGACGCTCTCTAAAAACTCATTGGTTTCAACCATTTTACATAAAATATTATGCATGTGACGTTTTGTTGAAATAGTGGTTAGAAAGAGAGATAATCAACAACTAATTTAACACCTCTTTTATATTTTTTTGAAAAGAGGAAGCATTTAAAAACAAATTGTTAAAGGTAAAGGCCAGTTTTGGAAACGCCCCCCTCTCAAAAAAATGAAATGGAAGCTCTTATTACCAATAATGTGAAAGAATATAATTGTACTAATATAGGATTATCCAAATTTGGCCAAGAAACCGCCTACTAATTGATATATTTGCGAAATTATATATTAATCCCGACGGGACAGATCGCCCATACGCTACGTGTATTACGACCACGCGGTGTACACGAGGTGTGTTCGCTATACGGGCTTGTCCCTAGCTTGTCGATAGCTCCCCCAGCGCTAGCGGCGCTAACAGGTCTGAATGGGCGGTGGATTTATGAATTTCACAGGCGGATATTGGATTTCTTCCGATATTTTTGTATTTAACGATGCTTAGGTTCGGATTTTACCACACAAGCCCTATTTCAATACATATTCAACAATATTGATCAATATAGATGTATTCGGCTACTTTCCCGAAACTGGACTTGGGCTTTATTAACGGCTGGTTCAAAATTATCTAATAATTGTGGGGCCCCACATTTATTACAAACTGTTATGTTTATGGATATTTCAGCCATTTCTGTACCGATTTTGATCGAATAAAATGTATTCTGTCATTAAAATTGTTTGCTCTTTCAAATTTGACACTCAGTTTTTCAATATCTCACAAAAATGTTTTTGTGTAGCGCATTCTATACCAAAACTCAACTATCCCTTTAAAGGGATCTAGTAACATTGTCCAAATCCTCAAAATCCAATTGTAATTCTAGCGGTTCCCTCATACCTAGTTGTATTCGTATTAACAATAGAAGCACGGGGCATCGGTTTTTCGAATTTCCCTTTCGTTAAAATATATTTACGATTGAAGTGTTCAGATGTCAAACTGTCTACTGGATAGTCGTAACCGTGTACAAAATCAGTGCAATGAGTTATCAAATATCACTTTGTATTTGTACTCATTACTCGGCCATATAACGACCATTTATATGAAGAAGGCATAGGCGCCGGAAGTGGGGGTCAGGGGGCGGCCGCCCCCCCCCTCCCCCCCAATCCAAAAAGTGGGGGAGGGGGGCCAAAAAAAAGCCCCCCCTCCCCTCCAAAAAAAAAAAAAAAAAAGGAAGAAAGTAAGAAAATGGAAAATAAAAATTTAATTTATCAGCCAATACTTGTTTATTCTAATGTTTAACAAACTGAGTTATACATCCATAGGCGCCGGAAGTGGGGGGGGGGGGGGGGGGGGCGGCCGCCCCCCCCCCAATCCAAAAAGTGGGGGAGGGGGGCAAAACGCAATTTTGCCCCCCCCCCAAAAAAAAAGCCCCCCCAAAAAAGAAAGACACAATCAAATGTATGAGCTAACGTTCAAAAACTAGTTTATACATCCATTTTCAATTTTCGCTGCGCGCTTCGCGCGCGAACAGATCATCTGATGAGAGCATAATATTTATAGACATTTTATTATACCCACTCCCAAACCCTCCCCCTCTGGCTCTAACCAAGCCCTCGGTCGCTTCGCTCCCTCGGGATTCATTATTGGCTGTTGGCCATGTTGTTGGATCATTCATGCGCATATATGGTTTTTGTTGGAACTGTGTATGACACTCAATACAATATTTATGTGTGAGTTTGGGTGCATATTTATAAGTGCGTCAATTATTTGTTTTCTTCGTGAAAAATATATGAAATCATAACACGCTTTCCCAGACACAGTTAAAAGCCCGAATTTCCTATCTAGGTATGCACCAGATTGCACAATTTCAAGTCCATAAATGCAAAATCTTTCTTACCGTGGGAGGGGGATACCCCCTCCCAAACCCTCCCCCTCCCTCCCTGCCCCAGCCCTCAGGCGCTTCGCTCCCTCGGGACTCATTATTGGCTGTGTGTTGTTGGATCATACATAATGTTGCATAATTATGGTTTATGTTGTTGTGTGTGTGTTTTGGGGTACATATTTATTAGTGTGTCAATTATTTGTTTACTACGTGAAAAATATATTAAAACTTTCCGGTTGATCAAATCAGATCACGCTTTCCCAAATACAGCCGAATTTCCTATCTAGGTATGCACCAGATTGCACAATTTCAAGTCCAAAAATGCAAAAGCTCCCTACCGTGGGAGGGGGGACACCCCCCTCCCACACCCTCCCCCGCTCAGTCGCTTCGCTCCCTCGCAATGTCTCACTCTCACATCTGGCTCAAAGTTGGCAACCCAGAGTGTGATTGCGCATGAGCCCCTACACACAAAAATGTGAGCCCCCTTGGGGTTTTGCCCCTCCAATCCAAAACTGCTTCCGGCGCGCCTGCTTCCTGGTTAATAATCTTCCAAGTACTTTGCAAATCATTTGTATATAATTGGTAATCGATTAATAAGCAAATAATTACCGTTTGTGAATGTGATGGAACAAACTATCACTTCCGAGGCGAGCTGGATGTAGCTATCTTTCCGAAGCGAAGCTGAGGAAAGATAGCGTATACATTCAGATCGCCAAGGAAGTGATAGTTTGCCATCGCCTGAAACCAAAAGGTGATTATTTTCTTTATATTTCACATCGAACTTCTAGATCTAGTATAAGCAGGCCTAGTCTAACTCTAGTCTAAGTACTGTTAGTAGGTTTGATCTACTTACCAACACTGATGTTATTCCAATTTCGGTAACAGGGTAAACGCGAAATGTAAACTCCCCCAAAAACAGTTCAAAACTAAGTCAACAAACACGAAAATAGAGTCTCCCCAACACTTGGTCTAGGACTAGGCCTAGCGCTTTCAAGTCCATGTCAGACAGTTCGTCAAAATGTATGCTTCCAGCATCGCAATAATCTTGGAACACTTTTAGGCTGAACTTAAGTTGTCGCTTTGTATTTTTACTTTCACTCTAAAAAATGTCCATTTCAGCTTCGTTAGAGCTCAAATCTTACGTCGAACAACAGAACAAGCAATTAACAGCGCAGCAAACCGTGTAATGTACGATACGTATCATTATGGTACAGTGCATAGCGTACTGCATGCAGCAGCTTCAACTTGTGCTACGTATGCACAACGAATAAAATTAAATTTGTAATTCGCGCGCATAGAGTTATCACGCCACATCATTTGGGTACGGAGTTTGAGTGGCCACACACGAGCTCCACAGTCAAGTCAATGCAACCGCGGAGTGTAGATAGTACTTTACCAATTATCTAGTGAGTGCAACGCACTTTCACCCAAGATATCTACACAGTGTAACGAAGTTTTCTTCTCCCATGAATGATGGGAGAAACTATGTTTCATCACGTGATTAACTTTTGACCAATCGTAGAGCAAGATTCTTAGTATGTGGAATATAACACAAAATATCTTCTTTTTTGTAAACGTATACCGTACTTGAATCAAAGTAGTGTATAGGAAGTATATTTTAACTTGAAGGTTTGATACAGTGCGAACATTGGATGACAGCAGATTTCATGTGGCTAGTCAGTTATATACATGCTTATGAATTGCATCATTATTGTTTTCGTATAATAATATTTAATACCAACAAATACAGGGAGGAACGGATAACTGTGAGAAATATAAAACAATTATGTGTTAAAATTTGTATTTATTTCAGCCCGACCTATTAACCGAGGCAGTTCATTGTTTTAATTAGGTTCGCTTACTGATTGTTGCAGATATAAACATACAATCGTTTTATTGTCGTTTTAATTAAACACATTGTTATCCAATGAAAGAAGAGTTCATAAACCGTAAATATAAATGAGGTCATTCAGTTTGCAGTCACTGTAAATGTGGAACCTTCGCCCAACCGAATATTTGATTTCAAAAAAACAACGAATCAATGCTTTCGCTGTTCATCCTCTCTTCATCATTAAAACGTGTAAAAGAAGAAAACACAAATGTCATATATTGATATTATGAATCGTTTCTTAATTGTTAGCATTAAATCGTTTCGCAATGGAATAATTGACAGTTTAAACAAGCATACAATTGCATGTTTATGTCTTTTAACAGTGTTTAGGGCCGGGGGGGGGGGGGGGGGGGGTTCACTCGGGTTTATTAGCAATACGGGTATGTGCCTTTTCAAAGATCCCCTTTTTTCAGAGCCGATCCGGCCTCTTCTAGTGGTCTCATTTTCATCAAAAAATGCCGATCGCCGCTCTAAATGGTCTGATTTTGTTCTAGAAAAAGGCCTCTCTTTAGATCTATGAGTAAAACATAGCCGCTCTAAAGAATCTGAGTTTAAAAATAGCCGCTCCTTAGACCAATTAAAAATATAGGAGCCGCTCCATAGACCCGTGGATTCGCGACGCCGTTTGCTGACTCCAAAGTCTCCCTTACCAGTCAGGCGCAAGATCTGTTTTCCAATCTTTATCTTTATGAAAAGCATGGTTTTCCGATAGTTTTGTCCCTAATGAATTATGCATTAGGCAAACACCCATCATGCAATGCACTTCCCGGCGTGTTATCTCTACGGGAAGTAAAATTTCACTTTTGTGTGTGTTTGTTTGTATTTGTGAGTGAGCATTAGTATGTATCTATTCGTGTATGTGTTAAATGTGTACGTGTGTTTGTGCGTGTGTGTGTGTGTGTGTGTGTGTGTGTGTGTGTGTGTGAGTGTGTGTGTGTGTGTGTGCATGTGTGAGTGCTCATGTGTCATTGCAATAAATGCAGAAATATCGGAGAAAATTCAATGCTCGCCAGTGACATTTGGCCTATACATTCACCACCCATTCGCACCTGTCCGCGTCCGCTAGCGCTGGGCCTGAGATATTGACAAGCCCGCATACCGTGAACACGTGCGCTAGAATAATCTTTTGCAAACAGCGTACATCCGCGGTTGAATTGGTCTTTGTCACAGATCGTTTTATTTCGAACCTTTTAAATGCTCCATTAGTCAATTTCAAAGCAATTTTTGTCAAAATCTTTACATTAACATCTAAGTTATAATAATTATTTCACATGGTAGGTGATGAAAGAATTTATTTTGTTTGATGTGTGTGGGATGTTTCCCAAAAATATCATTTGGCTTTCAATATGGAACACTCAATTAAACAATATTGCCAATTTGTTATAAAAGCTAGTATCATTCAATAGAAAATGTTGGATTCTAACAAAAAAAAGATGACCTACGCATTGCAACAAACATATTTTCTTATAGTTTTGTTTATATTTTATAGCTGGGTTAATTGCAATTCTCCTTAATTGGCAAAACAATAGCTACATCTGTTTTTACATCAATTATAATTATTTAGTAAATTGATGTTACTAATTTTAGTTAATGAAATATGACTTGCATTATTCTATTCAAAGCAGAGGTTTGCATATGTGCGAATGGATTTGAGAGCAAATGATTAGGATGCTACGAATTTCCAACCACTGCTGTTACTATAATTACAGTTAAAGGTTCCCTGAAATCCAAATGCAAGTTGCCTTGAACTATTGTGTGTTAGTGTATACATCAACTATTTGTTATATATTTGACCTACGTATGTTTCGTATATTTTTAAACATTTTAGCAATTATTTTTCAGTTTGCCAAGGCCCATCTCTAAAAAAAAAAAAAACCCTCCAGAGTAAAAACCCCTTGTGACATCATCTCTCAATCACTGGTTAATTAACCAGAGATGAACAAAAGACATACTTACAATTAAAAGAACATGCTCACAATAACATTCACTGCATGTTTTCATACAAAAGCTTATCAATGCCTTGGTTGTCCTTATCATAGTTGAGCTTATCTGACATAGCAAGTGCTATTGAAATTGAAAGTGTGTCAGTTAGAATACTATTCAAACATGTGATGCTATTGTGAACAAGCCCTCACATTGGGAGAAGTTGCATTCCACCCTGTACTGTTTATCTTTTCAGTAATTGCAATGCATGTTAAGTTGACCAGGGATTAAGAGATGGCATCACAAGGGGTTTTTACCCTGGATATTTTTTTTAGAGATGGGCCTTGGCAAACTAAAGAAAATAATGTCTAAAATGTTTACAAATATACAAAACATATGTAGGTCAAGTATTTAACAAATAGTTGATGTATACACTAATACCCAATAGTTGAAGGCAACTTGTATTTGGATTTCAGGGAACCTTTAATATGTGAATTTCATTATCCTGTTCACAGCAGAGGCTGCGTGTCCAGATGGATATACGAGCATAGAATCTGGATGCTACACATTTCTGACCAATGCTGCTGCTCAGGTGATGTATTCTGCCGCGGCCTCCGATTGTACAGCGCTGGGCGCCACGGTGTTCGTTCCCAATGATGATAGTGAGAGGCTCACTGTCATCAGTTCGCCTTATGTGGGGAGTAATGTAATGATGCCGCCTTTCTACATGTGGGTCGGCTGTACGGATACGGTAACAGAAGGCACCTCTCGTTGCGCTGATGGAAGTCAACCTGATACTTCAAATGCCAATGGTAATTACAACAAAATCCTTAAATCAAGTTCTGGTCTATGTCTGGCAATGCACACACATGTAAGTTCAGCATTAAATAGATTTTAGTAGATTGCAAATACATGGGTCGAGGAACTATAATAATACAAGCTTCATGTCATGTATGAGCTCGAATTAAATTGATGGGGAAGCAAGGTTACTTGACTAGGACATTAACGTAGTTTAGAGACACCTATATAGTATTCATGAAACCTATGTATGTTGAGGCACCGTTTTCACGTTTTAGTATTTCTGAAGGCGCCGTTATGAGACAAAATGATAAACACTGCGGCTACTTTAAACAATTATTTGTTGTCATCTTAAATAAAGATAACTGGGTAACTTAGAACCAACGGATAATCATTACATTAGTTTATTGGCAGCACTTATTTCTTATTCAAGTTTCAAAGTTTGTAAAGGGGAGCCAAACGGGGATCCAAACTTGAGGCACTCACACAAGCGGGCTACCTTACCAATAGCAGCAAATTCAACAACAGCGGTTACATAACCCGCTTTTGTTAACTATATAGTGCACGCTCAGATGGGCTCATATGACCGTCGAAACGCATGGCAGCCTCCGGTGGTCAGTCAAAACAGATGATAGTGGTTTAAAAAAAAACATTTATTATTTCCATCATTAGTGAAACCCACGAGAGAATATATACGACTATAAGTGACAGGAATTATGCACTTATATCAGTGACAGTTCCTGCGTCGTATTTACCTTTAAGAGACAGAGTCTTACTTAATTGAAAATGGTGATTATAAATTGGACGTCATAGAGTGGTAAAGTGTGACGTCATCAAAACACTATTTTCAGAATTTCCAAATTTGAACTTCATTTTCCGAAAGAAAATACAAAATAATGTCCAAATGTTGAAAATCAATCGAATATGTCAAGTATTGGATGAGATATGCCCATCCGAATGAATTGTTTGTCAATAGGAAATCAGTGCTATAGTGCTCTGGTTCGTAACTTTATGAACCAGTGCACTATAACACTGATTTCCTAAGGAAGACAAATTCATTCGGATGGGCATATCTCAGCCAATACTTAACATTTTCGATTAATTTTCAACATTTGGACATTAATTTCTATGCTCTTTCGGAAAATGAAGTTCAAATTGAGAAATTCTAAAAAATAGATTTGTATGATGTCACAGCTGCTGCTGCTTCGGTACTCTATAGTGGTTTATCTTACATATTATTGTGAATCTGATCTTAAAATGTTTGTTTGTTTTCCCAAAAAGTTAAATCACAATATTCAATGCACTTCTATATTAACGTCTGATTTTATCCCGATCGTCTACAGACGCTTTCAAATTCGATCTTCAATATCTCCATAATTAGGGACACATTCGAAAGATCAAAACCCATTTTATTCTTCTATAACCCTAAGCCAAACAACAAGGTACAAGAGTAGTGTGAAAGCTTAAAGGGGTAGTTTAGTTTTGGTAAGGCTGAACTTTAGTAACCAAACCTGGACAGTAACACTATAAACTAATGGTTATAACTCCACCATGCTCAAAATGTATACAAAATTACAAACGACTAAGTAAAAAGCCCGTTATCATTCAAAAAGAGCCATTAAAACTCAAGAGGGCGCTTTCGTAAAAGGCATTGATTTCAACCATTTTTCACACAAAGTTATGTATGTGATGTTTTCTTGAAATAATGATTTAATAGAGAGATCATCAACAACTATTTAAAAAAAGCTTTTGAAAATCTTTGAAAAAGTTCAAGCATTTTTTTAATTTTTTGAAAAAATCATCTAATTATTTGGGCCCCAAATAATTATAAGATCCGACATATTTATTGATATTTCAGCCGTTTCTGGGTCGATTTTGACCAAATAAAGTTTATTCTGCCATTAAAATTGCATGTTCTCTCAAATTCGACACTCAGTTTTTCATTACCTCACACAAAAATTGTGATGAGCAGCGCCCTCTCTACCAAAACTAAACTACCCCTTTAAGTGATTGTTTTGGTTGAACTTTGGCTAAGTTAATGGATCACTTTAAAGGGTTATATTTTGCTTTTGTTTATTAAAACAGGATGGTGGACTAACACTAATGATGATACACTGGACTGTGTGGCTACACTTACAAATAGCCAGACTCTGACATTTGTCAGTTGTAATGATTCATACCAAGTTCTCTGTGAAAGTAAGTTGGGAGCTCTACAATATTATGCAAATAATACCTTGATAACTGATGTCATTAATTCGTTGGTACTATACTCATTATACTATATTTTATGTTTGTATTAATAATTGCTTTTGCTGGGTAATATGGGCCTGCAAACACCAACTGAATGGTTATTTTTCTAAAACATATCATCATTGTGTTTGACGTAGTTACTCTGGATAATACCATATCTGTTTTATGATTATATAATAATTTTGTCAAGGTTATTGAAATATTTTGACATGATTTGTTTATTGCCCACAATCAGAGTTTATAAAACTGTGTAAAAACGAAACTACGTACGTATACGTAACAACTAAAGATGCAATTATACATCATAACATATTCGAACAAGAAGTGATCTTTTAAAAATGTAACGACAAAAGATTTCCCCTGGTTTTACCTGCTTTTGTAGAAGTAAACTTGGCATAATAACCATGCTAATTGTTCACGGTAGCTGGTCAACAATAATGATAATATGATTTGCCTCATACCACCACACACAGTCGCTAACAAGTGAACAACTTTTTCGATTTTGGACAAAGTTGCTGATATTAGGAACAAAATGTAAAATCAACTTCCGAAGAAATGTGCTATTCAGATCAAAGTGACAGTCGTTTTTTGTTCACACCCAGACTGACGGAGTACAATACTTTTGATCACGTGTAATCATTTAAATTCAAAAGAAAAAAAATGATCAAGTACTATACCATTGTAATCCATTTCAAATTTAAATAAATATGCCATACAGACTCGATCAATTTATGTCCAACTGTCGTGATTATGAGAAAAACATGCATAGACGTTTGACGCGTATTTCTTGGTTATTATCTGAATGTTACCTAAAATATGAGAGGTTTACAATACAATATTCTTCCTCAGTCATAATAGTTACGACAGGCTTGATCATTACGCTTCTGACAATATGAGTTTACTTACCTCCATAATTTAGATTGAGGGAAATTGAATTACGTAGGTGTGAGAAATTTATCTTCTATCTATGAGCAGTGACCGTAGTGAAAATAAATATATAAAAAAGTATCTTTGAAGTTTGTAACTATTATCTTTTGATATATTATACTGAATGCATACTGTTATGCTTGCTATGTTACGTCCACTCTGTTCCCGTCGATAGCATGTAAATTATGTATATCTGTGTATAACTATTTTCACCCACCGAAATAATTGCTATTGGTATTGAATAACTGTTCAACGTATTACTAGTATTGACGTTTCTATTTAAATTAAAGAAACCTACATAAGCTTAAAGGGACAGTATCCCAACATCTATTTACTTTTGGTTAAATTCTCCACACATTAAAACAGAATTTCATGCAAATACGTCCAACATTGGCCCTCTGAGCAAGGAAGGAGCATCATTCAAAGTCACTCGCTGTGCAGGCTAATCCCATTCATCTCGTACAGCATGGAGGCTGCCATTGATGTTTATGAAACTCGGATTTAGAATTGTTCGCTCTAGAATGTGACGTCAAACCTGAAAAACTCTTTTTGTTGGCTCACGTTTTGCCTTTTCTTGTGCACAAACCATGCGAGCTGCGAGAGCTAACAAAACGAAGCCGAGCTTGTTTTTCGGGTTTGATGTAACATTTAAGCGCGAACAAATAAAATCCGGGTAAAAAAAAGAATAATGGCAGTCTCCATGCTAGTACGTGATGAATGGGATAAGCCCATACAGCGAGTGGCTTTGAATGATGCCCCTCCTTTGTTTAGAGGGCAAACGTTGGACATAATTGCATGAAATTATGTTTTAATGTATAGAGAGCATAATCAAAAGTAAATTAAAGGTGGGGGAAACGTCTCCTTTAATAACAATTAAAAAATGTGTCGTTATTTTTGCATTTGCCATCGTTTTGTTTTCTTTTAGTTCCACCACTGCCAACCACGCCAGCCCCAACGACCACACCAGCCACAACCACGCCAGCCCCAACTACGCCGGCCATAACCACACCAGCCCCAACTACACCAGCCCCTACCACACCAACCCCAACCACGCCAGCCCTAACGACCACGCCGGCCCCTACCACACCGGCCCCTACCACACCGGCCCCTACCACACCGGCACTTACCACACCGGCCCCTACCACACCGGCCCCTACCACACCGGCCCCTACCACACCGGCCCCTACCACACCGGCCCCAACCACACCGGCCCCAACCACACCGGCCCCAACCACACCGGCCCCAACCACACCGGCCCCAACCACACCGGCCCCAACCACACCGGCCCCAACCACACCGGCCCCAACCACACCGGCCCCAACCACACCGGCCCCAACCACACCGGCCCCAACCACACCGGCCCCAACCACACCGGCCCCAACCACACCGGCCCCAACCACACCGGCCCCAACCACACCGGCCCCAACCACACCGGCCCCAACCACACCAGCCAGGCAGTCAGGCTTCTTCTCCGTCGCTAAGGGCGACGACGGAGAGCCGCTGATTGGTCGGTGTCTCAAGAACCACGTGATGAAGAGCTTGAAGGTAAAAGACAGAGTGCGCTGCGCCGGTGAGTGCTTGCAGTATAACGGCTGCAAGTCGTTCAACTTCAAGAATGGCGTCTGTCAGCTGAACAACCAGACTAGAGCGGAGGCCGGGGCCAGCTACTTCCACCAGGAGGAAGACTGGCAGTACTACGAGTTCCAACCATAGGTCAAAGAATAGGTGCATGCCCATTCTATGCGTCCTTTGCTACTCCCTTATATAAGTAGCACTATAAGATTAGGAACTCGGCACCATTACGGTTAAGCGGGTTCAACGCCCGCCCCCCCCCCCCCCCCCCCACCCCCCATCCAAGAAAAGGACAATAACAACCACAAAATATATAAGTTTATGTTGGGAAATTGCTACGGAATGTCATTTTTGCCTTAACATGGGCAACTATCACCTGGCATAACTGTATTAAAGGGATCTAGTAACTTTGTTGAGATGTGCAAAAACTGATGAATGGTTGATGCAATGTATACTGTTGTTATCTCATATGTCCTCAGGGTATTGTGTGAAAATTTCAGGTCAAATGGACAATGTATGGCCAAGTAATGAGCGAAAATGCAAAGTGATATTGGGTGATATTCACCAACTTACTGCATTCACTTTGTACAGGGATGAAAATCTCGCCCGGAGATTTTCTTATCTAAATACTTCAATCATACATATCTTTGTAATGAAAGGGAAATTTGAAAAACCGAAAGCTGTCCCATGATTTTATTGTTAATACGAATACAACAAGGTATAAAGGAACCGCTAGAATTACAATTTTATTTTGAGGATTTGGACAATGTTACTAAGTCCCTTTAAGAAAGCGGACAATGGAAATTCATTTTGCCCGCAATACACATGTTACTATAGTAACATATTATGCATGCGGGCAATATAAAGGGAGGCGCCTCCTCTTGTTTGTAATTTACAGCCTTCGGAAAATTATTGGACCAAAAGCTTGTTGATGCAGCTTATATCAAAAGAACATACGAACTGGAAAGACATGTCTATGGTATATAAGCACTATTTACCCTGCTTACAGACACAAACATTCTACAGAATTGGTGACCTATGCATTCCAAAATTTGTATATAAAATCCATGCATTTCTTTACAATATATAAATCATCTTTATTTATTCAAATCATTCCAATGTTACAAAGAAGGGTGCAAACCCAGGTCCATGCATGGCAGAAGTTGAAAATAAATTCGCATTCTGCAATTGGCAGGGTGAACAGGATAATCCATACAAACAACAAAATAACTGGAACAGTTTACAAATAAATACAACCTACACATTTACAAGCTTTCCTGCAAATGTATACACTACTCACAAAAAGTAAGTTCCCCTAGCAGTTTTTCACATATCTCAAAAAGTATTTTACCGATTTTGATCTCGCAAACATTAATGGATGCGCAATTTTCTTACACAATGTGAATGGTAAATGGTTGCCATAGAATTACGTTTTCATCATCAAAAAATGTATTTTCTGATACAAAGTGCCAACAAAAAGTTGCACTCTAAGTTTTATATGGCATATTGGGTACATTTTGTATACGAGTAAGCATCTTCATTGAAGATGGCCCGACACACAAATCTGTTATGTAATTCAGTACTACTGCTGCATTGTTCTTAGTGGAACCATTTTTCAAAAGCATGCATTTTCTGAAACAATAGGCCTTTCAATATGAAATTGTTTGGGATTAGGGTGGCTGAAAGTTCAGAAACATGCGTGATTCTCTTGTTATTCTTGAAGAAGCTGACACAAATCACAAAAGTGCTTTGTCATAAAATGCATGTCCCTCCCTTTAGCAAGCACTGAAAAAGCTAACCTGGATAAACAAAGACAACACAAAACAAAACAAAGTTATTAATATTATTGTATATAATATATCCATTGTACCCCCTGTTGTGTTTTATTATTTTAGATGTATATTTTGAAAGATGATTTATTAGCGTTATATTGTTTATTTTTTTATCTTAAGCTTATTAAATGAAAATAAAACTTTTAAAGGGACTTAGTAACATTGTCCAAATCCTCAAAATAAAATTGTAATTCTAGCGGTTCCTTTATACCTTGTTGTATTCGTATTAACAATAAAATCATGGGACAGCTTTCGGTTTTTCAAATTTCCCTTTCATTACAAAGATATGTATGATTGAAGTATTTAGATAAGAAAATCTCCGGGCGAGATTTTCATCCCTGTACAAAGTGAATGCAGTGAGTTGGTGAATATCACCCAATATCACTTTGCATTTTCGCTCATTACTTGGCCATACATTGTCCATTTGACCTGAAATTTTCACACAATACCCTGAGGACATATGAGATAACAACAGTATACATTGCATCAACCATTCATCAGTTTTTGCACATCTCAACAAAGTTACTAGATCCCTTTAAGCTTGAAACTTTAAACTATCACTTCCAGTACATGACCAGCTGTGCCAAAATTAGACTTTTGTTGGCAAAAATATGAATTGATTTATTTGTAGTAATAGATGGAAATCTTCACCAGCTTTAAAGTGACGCAAATACTAATTGGGCACATTTGGCACGACCATGTCTACTTAAAAATTGTTGACGTGCTCGAATAAATGCTTATTGTTATGTAATAAAAGCGTACGAAATTGCACAAATATCAAGTAGAACAGCCGTAAACCTACCGATTATGAAGGAGGAACATACACACTGTTTACAGTGATGGGTACTTAGTATCTTGAATTGCCTTTGTGTAGCTTTTTGTCTGTTGGCAATCAAAGTGTGATTTTTAGCTTGAAACAAGAATGTAAAAAATATATTTGTATAGAAGGCAATCGTATTTTTCTGTATTGAAGTTCATATAGGATTTCACGGTCAATTTCGTAAGTTGGCCACACGAATTCATTTTGTGTGCATTCAATTTCGCCGATTTTGTCACCGCAGCTGTATTTTGCAGTTCAATTTCGTTTTTAAGCATTCGAATTCATATAACGATCATTCGAAAACATTTTGTTTGCATTCGATTTAAAACGTGTTTCTATTTCGTAAATTTTTCATTCAATTTAAAGCGAGAAAATTCGTGATTACGTAATACCGCCTTCCGTAAAATCCGTTGGCGAAATTGAATGTAAATAGCGTGTTTTTTTAAATTGAATGCTAAAAGTGGTAAATCACTTGACCGAAGAGCTAAATCGTATGCACAAAATGCAATTTTGAACCACAATTGCAAGCCTTCAGCTCAATTTCGCGAAATTGAATGACACGCATGTCAAAACGAATGAGAAGCTTACGAAATTGGCCGAGAAAACCTATATTATGTAAATTTATATTTTATATACTGTCCTTGCACTTCGATTATAATATAATGTAGGCAAATGATTACAAATTTTCAGAATATAAAAAATAATGCAACAGCATAATTTTAAAACACATGAAATAAGAATGAACTTTGATTCGTCAGATATTCCCAGTAATATTTTTTTCCAAAAAAATCAATACAAATATATTTTGTAACTGTTTTATTTGTAGATATAGACTGATGTTACCCAAATGATACTGTTATACGGAATATTTAAAATTTAGATATCTAACTCATTAATCAAAGGTGTTTAAAGGTTTAGGTCAGTATTGAGAATGTTTAAGAATACAATCGTTCGTAATAATGTTGTGTTTATTTGCATTTTTAATTTTGGCAAAACTCGCCTCCTATATCGTGATTGTGATATTGTGATTGTATCATGTTCACCAGTGTCAGAAAGTACCCGCTGAATCATAGTTGCATGGCTCTGTGTGTATCACAAGTGTCTGGTGCACCTGTAAGTAAAGTGTCTAACTCCACACAAATTAATTTGAGCTTCCACATTTCATTTCTTCTACCGTGTTGTTTGGCTTATGGTAAGAGAAGAATAAAATAGGGTTAGATTTGTTCAAATGCCCCTTTAGTATGACGATATCTATTATTGATAATCATTCAGCTCAAGAGCGTTTATAAACGGTCATAAACGTCATAAACTTCATACTGTAATTAGTTGTAAAAGCTGACGACAAATTTTCGCTTTTTAACCATGAAAGCAGTGTTCTTTTTCAATTAAACTTTTACACATCATTCGGACATATCTTACAATGATTTTGGTATAGGATTGAAGTCTCAAATGTAATTTTGAGCAATATCTGACACTTAACAGGTTCACCTTTAAAGTAATTCAGATTAATTTGTGCATGACGGTGTCGTAATATCAAATCAAAGGGTATAAATTCATCTTGTTCCCTTTTTGTCTTTACTTCATCAAAATATAGTTATTTGCGTTCTTTCCCCTTACGGTTAATAGCTTATTACTGTACTTCAATATATTAAGTCATGTGTACACGGATGGACATGAACTTAACAAGTTGGCATAAAAAACATTTGGTTGATCATGGAGATAATGTGAAATTGATTTATGATTTACATTTGTTTTCTTTAATCATTTATTGACACTTTAATAATACTGTGTTGTTCCTTCAATTAAAAAATGGGAATATTTATTCAAATAAAAGCAAAATGTGACTCAAATTCAAAAGCCAAGAGCAATATACCGATGGCATTTTTGTTTTAATATCTTACACATAAAACCACAACAAGTGGTAAAGTGTACCAACTACCGTATGGAGTAATATATAATATACATGATGAGTTTCATTATGACAAATATAATGTTTACGAAGAAATAGGCTCACTGGATTCACTTCCCCCGTGATTTGTATATTACCATACCTTTTCATGTGCAATAGAAAAGCTGCTATTAGTTATAGAGCTTCTTTTTGTTTTACGTGAACGTTTTGTTTAAATGCAACAAAAAAAAACAATTTCCGTTTTTTGTCGTACAGGGACAAGAATTTATGTTTGTTTTAATTAACATGATTAATTTAATGTAAGATATTCAATTTCTAGATATGCAAGCAAATGCAAATGAATGGCACTGAATATGTTTCACTATAACAAAAATATACGGTATTGATATATTTTGTATAATTCCATTAGTGTTAAAGGGATCTAGTAACTTTGTCAACATCCACAAAACTCACCTACAACTCTAGCGTTTCTCACATACAAAGTTGCATTGTCTTGTTTATATTGCCAATTGAAGCATGGAACAGGTTTCGTTACGGTTTTCCGAATTTCTCTTTCATTATAAAGATATTTATGATTGAAGTGTCCGGATGTGAAAGTCTTCATGGGAGACTTTCATATCTGAACGAAGTTTGTAGAATTTCACTTTGCACTTTCGCTCATTACTTAGTCATTATGACAATCACTTATCATGGAATGTTTTCACATCACTCAGTGGACATATTATATCACATCATAAACCCAATTTGTATCAACTATTCGCCAGTCGTTGCACATGTCAACAAAGTTACTAGATCCCTTCAACTATAAATGTGTGTGATATTGCGGTGGAATTTCAGTAGTGTTAAGACTTTAGGTGTTGACTATTAAACGCATTAGATACAATTGTCAATAAAGC